>JAJIYU010004384.1:0-24369 GCA_030144865.1 Tinospora cordifolia | reverse complement strand
GTTCTAATCGTAGGACTATGGTTTTAAAATGATCCTAATCACAAGACCAAGTTCGCACGTTTTGCCAAGATTTTACAAATTTCTTATCGCAGGATTGTGGTCCTCCAAACCAAAATCGCGGTCCCCTGATGAGGACATTTTCAATCGCAGGACCATAGTCCTCAATACCAGAACGGCGGTCTTCACGTGATGTCCTACTTCCACCAAATCTGATGCAAGACTACGGTTATTGTATTGAGGATTGCAGTTTTGATCTTTTTTTTGTTGGATTATTTATTTGTTTTGCTTCTAAAATTTGGGTTGTTACATAGGGCCATGCATTAGTTTTGTTTATCTAAACAAGTATATCCATCTCATCTTCATTGAGTTTTCCCATAAAGAAGTAGCCATCCATCTATTTAGTCATTAGATGGTTATAAATTTTATTTACCAACTACACTCCATTCATCGGCACTATCCATCTTGAAGCCCTTATTGTACAAGTGGAAACCACATTTCTTTGCGCTTGTTTGGTTGACCTTCTTGTTAATCCCTTTAGGCAATTTATTTGGCCTTATCTTGTGGACCTCATGTCTCTCACACATGAACTTGATTTGTAACACCCCCAGCTCCCGATCTCTATCGCATATGTCATAGGCAACGTGATTGTCTCGTAGCTTGAGACTTCATTTATTTCGAGTGCAGTCCATCCTGTTTTCTATCTGAGAATTGGGGATATTACTTTTTCTTTACCTCATTTATCATATTTGTTAGTTTCACTAGATCATATTCCAAGGTACAAAATAGAGTATAAATACAACAGAACAACAATAATATCAGGATACATAATAACTGAAAATATTAATTTATGATCAGAGTTATGAACAAATCTTGTGGGCTCCATAACCAACTTTTGATAATACAAATACTGTCTGGCCTGATGACCGACAACTGAATGATCAAATATAGTGGGTCACATGCCCTACAATATATTTATTTTCTAGTATCCTCATATTGTGAGGCACACTACTACTGATCTACATTGATTTGCTAGAAGCAATGTCTTTAATGGTTACCTGAAAAAATGATTGGGTGAGCTCAAGAGCCCAGTGGATCATACACAATACATTAATAACATTATTTAAATCAAACACTGAACATGCAAACACTTATCATCCATTAGGCTTTTCAAACATTTATTTATCAACAGTTGTCAATTAGACCGAAAGGGGTTAACCTCTGTGTTCCAGATCTAGGAAGAGAGATCAATTCTAAAACTCAAATCCTTCTATGTGAAGTAGGATCATTTCTGAAATATAGTCCGTTCAGGTGTCAATCCTGACCACCAGTTCTAATTTTGCATGAAACACACACGAAGGACATTCGTCCCCGCGCCGGTACGTGGTTGAAATCTTTATTTAATCTTATTTTTTGTGTATAGAGCATAATAAAATAAATATTTCGTCAATAATTAAACATTTCATCAGCATGACATCATAAATCAATATTTTTATAAATGACAACAATGACTTTTGATTTTTGATGTAGAAGATTGTACAAGACGCAACTACAGAGCATACTCTTTCAGTCATAAATAATATAAATTAAAAAGAAACGAAAATCATTAAATCTATATTCTTGCATACTTTTAGGCATTCAAATAATGTAAACATCACATATTCAACATTAAAATTCACATAATACTAGTAGAGTAATCACTTCCACCTCAGTAGTAATTCTCTAAATCTCAACTTGTTCCGAGTCTTTGGCCAATAGTCTTTAGGATCTATGTTTTGAAAATGTGATTTAATAACTGCCCATGAACAGTACCGTATATATGAACAGTGCTAAATAGTAACAGTGAACAATACCGTATATATTAATAGTAGACTACGTATGCATACTGAAATGAATAACGACATCTCCAATCTTAAATAGAGACTAGAGTAGAGTGATTATACCTACTTTGATCAGAAAAACTCTCCAATTGCTTCAAAAGAAGTACCCAACAGTAGATCTTCACTACTGCTATGCAAAAACTGGGGTTTTCCCCTTCCTACTACTATATTTTCTATCTAAAACAGCTGAAGAACAAGAGAAGAGAAGATAGTAAGCAAAGAAATTCTTTCTTTCTTGCTGGAATGAATTTTCAGAATGAGGGGGTTTGGGGGGGGGTGGGGAGGGGGGGGGGATGGACTTTATATAGATTTTTTTGGTAGAAAAAAATGAAACTGCACAGTTGTTAATAGTTTATACTGTAGCTACAGTAACCACCGAATCTTAATTTGTTTGCCGACAAAATAGTGACTGTATTTTTGAACAGTAACCGTATATTTGAACAGTGATTTTTTTAACTCAAATTTCGGATATTACAACACTAAAATTTTAGGTATTACATGATTCTTAGTGGTCTTCCTTTTTGTTAAGTGTCCAAACTTCTTATTACAATTATAAAACCATGTTTTCCATCCATCTTCTTGTCTATTCAATTAATTCATCTTTATTTTTTTAATATTTGGATTGTTAGAAATTCCTTTCTACAATCTTGAATAATCTCATAACCTTGACCTCGTTCTACGTTGTAAATCTCTATTTTATGCAACACAATATGATTTTCAGTGTACAATTCTTCCTCTTCAAACAATTCTCCTTCTTCCTCTTCAAACAATTCTCCTTCATTATACACCTCATATTCATTGTACCATTTAGGATCATCCTACAAGAATAGCATAATTAAGTGGTTGTTAGTTGAAAATGAACAAAAATATGAAAAACAAAAAAAATCCAAAATATATTATCTTTTCATCTAGCACTTGGATGGATAGTAATTTTTTTTTTTTGGTAAAATGTACTGTTTGTTCAAAGATCAAATGGCTAGTCAAAATATGTCCTTCCCAAGTTCAAATGGACATTTCAAGATAAACTTTTGGACAACCTTCAACCAAAACAATATTAACCCTCATTTTTTGTTTATTTACAACATTTTGAATGATTATTAAATGATTAAAAATAACAAAAATATCTCATTGTAAAATTTTTTCCGTTTTTGGGGCCATGTTTGTTCGTTCTTTGTGTTCTTCATTATGTTTTCTTTCTTTCTTTTCTTTCTTTTTTTTTTTTAATTCAAATTCAATTGCAAAATGCTTTGAAGACCTTTAAACTATCAAAAACCTTCTTTATATCAAAACACGACAAGCAACACATCCTATAGTAATATTCCAACCACTAAAGATAGACTTGTCTTCTTGGATATTCTTAAGACAAATAAGACAATCGCCTTACACATGCTAAAATAACTTTGCAATGGCTCAATAATGATTATAATGAGAAAAAAGCTTGTTGAATGTTAATATTAAAGATATTGCAAGAAAAGAGGATGTAAGTTTTAAGGAGGATTTTTGGGTGAGGATGGGAAGTGTGAAGAGTTAACGAGGCTTTATATATAAGTAGTTTGATCATTTTATTTTTTACAATGCGGATGGAAAGAGAGAAAATGGTGGATGGGTCTAGCAAAAGTAAAAAAAAAAAAGTAGAAAAAAAGATTTTTAAAGACTCTTGCAAATGGGTGAGTGATAACAACCACCGTTGCAAAAGAGGAAATTATAGAAAATGTCAAAAAAAAAACAAACTTATTCACAATAATATATACCGATTTTTTTTTATAAAATTTTAGTTATAACATTTAACTTAAAATATTATCAATTATACTGATATGTTTGTTTCTTCTTCTTTGTTGCCATGACCATTCTACAAAACTATAGCAGCAAAAACAACAGAACCGTGGTGAAACAGAAATCTGGCCAGTGTTGTAAATCACCACAGATCTACCGCTGGTGCACAACTGCAATCCCTAGTTCTATCATCTTTATGCATTGATTGCTATAATGACTGCTTAATCTTAGATCATCTGATGCCACTGTAGATCTAGCGCTGCTATAAAACATATCTCAGATCTCAGATCGCTGCTTACCACTACCATTCCATTACGATCATGTTGGAAATTGCCAATAGTACTATTACCAACCTTTGTTGATCGACGACAACAACTGTGACAACGGTTGTTGCTACTTTCTTCATTACAGATTGCTTCATCTACAATCGCTATCACTACTCTCTATTTGTCGACAAAGCCACCACAACCAATGTTGAGAACTTCCCTGGATTCTCCGATGACATCCTCGACATGGAACTCATGGAACGGTCCCGAAACAAGTCCATCTGTTTCAAAACCCAAATATTAAAACTGATCTCAGATCTTCGATCGCTGCTCACCACTACAATTTCATTGCGATCTTGTTGCAAATTGCTATTGTTGCTATTGCCAACCTTTGTTTATCAATCGCCGCAATTGCGACAACGACTATTACTGCTTTCTTTATTATAGATTGCTTTGTCTACGGTTGCTGCCACTGCTCTCTGTTTGTAGCCAAAGCCACCACCGTCAATTTCAAGGACCTACCTGGATTCCCCAATTGCATCCTCGGCATGGAACTCATGGAATGGTGTCAAAACCAGTCCATCCATTTCAGAATGCAAATATTCACAGAAACTATTAGCAAAGTTAACTTCTCCGCTTGGCCATTCAAGGTTTTTTACGACGGTAAGACTGTCGAGTCCGATTCCATGACCATTGACCGTCTACAGTGCCCATTCCAAAGCTTAGCTGCGACATACTTGGAGTTGCACACTTGAAGAATCATCCACATCAGGGATGTTGTTAAACAACACACCTATTATCAACTTGTAGAGCAGATCTATTATCAACTATAAGTATACCAATGTTGTATCATTATTTATGAGTCAAATGTATACCAATATTTATTTGATATTACAATATTAATACACTAAACGTATACTAATATTATACTAACTGTATACAAACTTTTAGTATACTAATAGTTGTTAATCAATAGTTTTTATAATAATGTATATCAATATTATACTTATTATATACTAATGTTATATCAATGTTTATAAGCTAAATGTCATACTAATTTTATACTGACTAGATACCAACTTTTAGTATATTAATAATTGTTAATAAATCATTTTTACAACACTTTATAATAATATTATATATGTATACCAATGTTATATTATTGTTTATGAACTAAATGTTGTGCCAATGTTATACCGATCATATACCAACTTTTGATATACCAGCATTATATCATTATTTATAAGTTAAATATTATATTAATATTATATTAATAGTTATTAATTAATAATTTTTGATATTTTTGATATATAAATACAGATATTTATATAATTATTTATATTTTGTATACAGGAATATGTTTTCCCTTTGCAGGGAAACAAGGGCCTTAAATCCCAGACCAAGCCCAAGATCCATATTCCGAGCTAGAAACTAAACGGAGAAACTTGAGAATCTAGGGAGAGAGAGAGAGTGGCGAGCATACCATATGGCGTGCGGTGGAGCTTCCTCCGGTGCTCCATCAAGTTGACACATATATTACGCAATATATATATTCACTTCACAGGGGAAGGGTTTGGGTGGTGTGGGATTGCTTGCAACGATCGAGAAATCTCGAGAAAAATTCCCATTGGTCAACTGCGGAACACTTGAAAATCCCGGCTAGAAATAGAGTTAAAGTGAAGATTTCAAGGTCCGTTAATCCTTTTCCCGTGTTAAGCTTTGATCTTTGCAGCTATAATCAACTACAATCAAGGAACTTTTCGTAACATATCTAGCTACAATAATTTCATATGTTGATGCCAATCTCATATTGATTAGTTTTTATTGGGGATTTTTATTTTCTTCGATGGATGAGCACCTATTGCGCGCTTTTCAATAAGAGGAACTCAATTTGCTTTCTTATCAGTTGCACGAAGTTTTTATATTGGCAATTTTCGACTCACTGTTAGCCCATCTCACTTTTTTTTTTTTTCAAATATATATTTTAAATTAATTAATTGTTTTTTTTTTTTTTTTTGGTGGAGCTCTGGTCTGATCCTGAGACTGAAAGCCTCAGTTTTTGTTTCCTGATTCTGAAGAGATCGTGATGACGGAGCTTTGTTTTGAATATTGCGCAAACGTCGCTTGTGTTATGCAGTTAGATTAGGGCATTGATCCTAATTGGTAGATGATAATGCTATTGATTACCGAGCTAGTTCAAATAACTTAGAAATGATAAGAAGATGAACTTAAGCAGAGAAGCGAATAAATGAAGCAGTTTCAAAAAAAAAAAGAAAAAAAAAGCGTATAAATGAAGAAAAATGGAAGCAAAACTTTAATTTTACTGAAAAGTTTTACAGTTATGATATGTAAAGACCCATTTAAGGATGCATGCATAGCAGACATAACATTCTTATTCAGCTTTAAGTTGGTGGAGGAGCCATCGGCTAAAATACATCCATGCTGATATGGGCCCTTAAAATCTAACAGATTAATGCGAGCTGGTTCAGAGCTGAGAATGAGAGCTTTGGCGATGACAATTTAGCATGAGTCTTTGAGCATCTGCCATACGGATGGTGTATGAAGAGTTTTAGTCTTGCATGCTACAAGGGTTCCTTCTTTCTTTGTTTTGTTTTTTCCCTCTAAATCTTGGAAAAAATTAATTGACATTAATGAAGTTGGCCTCTCTTAACAAAAAGGAAGTAATCATAGTTTATGCTATGAATGTTGTAGTTGACTTAATGCTAGAGAATAGAGAACATAAGTTGTATGACTGGAATCGTACCATGGAAATAATAAAGTTGTGGAAAAATGCTTTATGCAGATATGGGCTTTGCTCAATTCAAAAGAACCATAGATACCACTATTAGCATGGGAAAGGACAATTGTGATGGTGGAAGTACTTTGTAGGAATAGCCATGCATCAAGAGCTAAAAGTAGTGATGGCTCGTAAGAGCCATTGAAAAAAAAAAACAAAAAAACCCTCATTCTGCTGTTCATTTAGAGAGAATTATTGAGAATCTAGTTTGATAGAGTAATGTTCACGGTAGTAATTACTTTTGACGTTAATGGTATTGTGTTGCATATGTGACTTTCACATGGAAATTGAACATCTCATTTTTTAAATTGAGGTGCACTACATTGCTGAAGGTACTAATTACTAAGAAGTAATTGCCATAGTACGCTATGTTGTCGAGGTGTCGCCTAAGCCTCCAATCCCCTCAATTGTCTAGTTGGTGACCAAGGTGCTATACGAGGTGTTTGTAGGTGGCCTCCTTTCGCGCATGGGGTATCGTCGGAGAACAATTTGGACATAGGGGGAGAACCTTCTGTTGGTTACGCCATTTAAGTTAAGGTTCTTCCATGTTTAAGCGAGATAGAGATCTATATATTTCTATCAATAGATAAATCTGTGGAAAAATGGATATTGATCTAGTTTCAAGATTTATGAATGAGAGAGATCCCTAAATATCCATTTTTAATAAAAGATTAATAGATGGGTTGAGAAGTTGAATTTTTTTTAAGCTAAAAATTAATACAAAATTAAAGAATATATTAAAATAAATAATATATTATCAATTTTTGTATATTATCTTTTTTACTCGTTTCAAAAAATATATTATCCATTTTACACACATGCGCACACACTCATGTATATATAAATATTTTTTAGCAACTTCTAAATAATTATTTTATGGTCCACTTTAAACTTGTTTAGATCTCGCCTAGGCCCTGCTTCGGGTTATAGAAACTTATTGCCTAGGCACTGATGGTACACAAAACGAAGGTGTCCTAGAACTAATTCCACTATTGGCTATCAAACTCTTATTCAACTTCTAATTTTGTTGACACTTTGTTGGGACTCCTTCCTCAAGCCCAAGTTTGGGCTGCGACAAAATGGCCTATTAAGCCGACTCAACAAGTTGAGCTCGCTCGATCATTGTTAAGCCTTTAATCCAGTCACCATCACAATAAGCGTCAAAATAATCATATTCAACTGAAGTAAATGAAGGGTGGAAGTAATGAGTCTAATAGCAACGAAAATTTAAAAAAATTAAGTTATTTACAATTATTCAAAAATTGGCGGAAGCATTCCTCCGTGCTTTATACGTGAGTTTCAAAATATGTACATTTTTCCCTACTAAGTATATAAACAAAAAAAAGCCAATAGAACAACCTAATGACTGGACACTAATAGGGCCTAAGCGATCATAACACTTTTACCCTTATTAGTAATAGAGGAACCTGAAATGTTAGAACATAGTAGAATAGTGAGCCCAAGTTCAATGGCGGGCTCAGTGAGCAGTGAAATCAAAATAAAATTTAATGCAAACATTCTCTAAAATAATGCATGGATGCATTAACAAATTTGGTCAAAGTGTGTCAAATAAGGTAGCATATTGTGCTCTCATAGTTGCCTCTACACCACAAATTTTTTTGCTATCAATCTGTACATCAAATTCTTACCAAACTTTTCGAATTTAATCTAGACCCTCTATGGTTGCCTTAGAATTTTAATTTGCATTTTCTAAGGTCATCTAATATATTTCCTAACTCCATTAATAAGTTTTAGCTTTTGGGTACGTGCACAGTAATTGACAGTCACTATTTCATCCATTTGTCCTATTTATCCTTATTATTTTGGGACAAAATTTGGACACAATAATCCTAAGTGTTACAACATGTTCACCAAATTTTAAGTTTATATGACTGTTTTAGGTCAGTCAATTGAATCCATAAAGTCACCACAGAAACAAGACATGCACATTGCTAGTCTTAGTTTTAACTTGTGCATAAATTTTTCGAATTTTGTTGTGACTACACATTGTATCAAATTATTATGGAACTTGACAGACATAGGTTAGACATACTAAATAAACTCTAGAATTTTAGACTACAATTTTCATATTTCATTTGGTGTGGTTTTAGAACCTTCAAAGTCAGCTATTGTTACTACCCGGGTAACATAATAGGAACTTATAAATCAATGTAATTACCCCATCAAAAAATGTCCAAATGAGCTCAAATATTAGAGCTAGTAAATAAACTTACCCAAAAAGCATTCCACCTAGTTTCATATCATTTGGAAACCACTAATTCAATCAATTGATTAAGTCATCAGGTTACTGAATTTTAATTTGACGGCATGACATATCTTTTAAAATTATATCAATTGCATAACTCAATCTCAACTAAACAAGCTCATATTTGGTTCAGTCAACTAAGTAGTCCATAAAATTACAAGTAAAAGCTGTCCAGATTTGCAAAAATTTGAATTTTATCGTCAATATTTCAGCTAATGATGATTCCATACTAACATGGACAAGATTTGCATGGAAAACCAAGAAAATTATACCTCAATTCTTCTGATTTTCCTCCAAGTTTTCAGAAATTGCAAGACCTTTAATAGAGTCATCAAACTTAATGCATGCCAAATATATTGATCCTCTTGGTGTTCTTGTTCATTTCTTCATACTTTCTTCATGAAAGCAAGCTTCTAAGGTGCTTTAATGGAATCTGTAGTGGCTGGTTTTATTTCAAGAACAAGTGATATGAAGATGGAGGAGAGTTAATCCCGCATGTCCCTCTCTTTCTCTTATGTTTGCTCATGCATGGTATTTGCTTGCCATTTCATCAATTAAGGAATTAGTGGTGACCATAAGCTTATGCTACTGGACAACTAAACCATGGAATTTACCACGTGCAAGGGACCATCTCATGCATCGCGACAACTCACCCCTTTGGTCTCCTTTGTGCTCAAGTGAAGAGGGTGCAAATGAAATATTGTCCACCTCTTCCCATCTCATGTGGCCACTACTTATATGTTTTATTTATTTATTTGTATTTTGAATCCTGGAGTTTCTCATCCATCTTGATTAGTGGGTTTTGTAAATAATCAATTTAAATATGATTGATTAATATGTCAACTTAATTAATGATATACAAAAAACTATACTTAGGGAAAAATTGATAATTAGGTTTTTTGATCAAAATATGCATTTTCATTTTTTCTACTAAATCACAATTTACATTATCCCATATAAATATTAATTATTTAAATTATATATTTTTCATTAATGATTTGCAAGTGTACACAAGAAATACCTTCCTAGACTTACTTATCAATGTTGATGCCCAAAAACACGGGTCCTCACACACTTCAAAATTTCTATTGCTAGTATAGAAAGTTTTTGGGATTTAGAATTTGAATTAGAGACATTACGTGAGTCTGTATCTTGTTTTTGAAAGTGAGTAGCTCCTCCTCCTTTTTCTCTCCCATTTTTAGGTTTATTATTTTATGCAGTTAATATCTTTTTTGTTGTTTTGTGTCCCAAACCATAAAACTTGGTTGGTTCCTTTGTTGTCTAAAGTAATCTTCTTATTGATAGCAGGTACACCAAGGAAAAATGGGTATCATTGAAAAGATAAAAGAAATTGAAGCCGAAATGGCACGGACTCAGAAAAATAAAGCCACAGGTTTTAATTTTATTATGTTTTTCTTTTTATGTATATGTTTATGGTGCCAATCATTGTAAGTCATTTCTTATTATGTTATGGATAATTGACTATAGGAACTGTGATGCTTTGTAGAGTTCACTTTATTTATCTATTTTTTTATTTATAATCACTTAACTTAACCAATGTCCTTCTGATATTACTCTTAGCCTTAGGTTTCAATTGAATAATTATATTGTCAATTTTGCAATTTCCATTTGTAGCAATGTTTGTCTCTATGATATGCTTTTTATTGAAAGGCATGTTTAGTAATTTTGCATCTTTTTGCATTGAGTGTGCAGAGTACCATCTTGGGCAATTGAAAGCAAAGATTGCAAAGTTAAGGACACAATTATTGGAGCCTCCGAAGGTATGTGAATGTTTGAAACCTTCAGTTTGAATTAAAGTTAAAAGTCACTATATTTAAGGACACTCTTACCAAATTGTTACGATGAAGCTTTATATCATCTTGATGTTTATACCTTAATAAATTAATATGAACCTACAAAAATAATTATTCGTAATGTTGAAAACCTCCAATTTGATTTTTAAGATAATGTTTTGAGGAAGGACTGGAAATTTGATTTTGACTTGAGTTTGATAACTTGAAAATGAAAATTAATTTAAAGAAGTTTAAGTCGACATGATGAATTTCATAATAATTTGGCAAATTAAAAAAGTTTAGAGAATTTCTATGTATATGTTTAAAAATCTATTTTTATCATTGTATAAGCCAAAACTAATATAAATAGACATTTTTAGTACATGGAAATATTAATAAGTGACCTAAGAAAATCAATTTTGTTATGTAGGTTGATAAATTTAAGATAGTGGCATTTCGTCTTAATCATTGTTTTTAAACCAAAATTGAACGGCAAAGTTGTTAAGAATAAGATTTAAATTGAATTGTGAATCAAATCGTAAATCATGCTATTTTTATTAATTTTTCAAATATATATATATATAGAACAGTTTGATCTCTTACCTTTTTTGGGTTGACTGAAAAAAAAAAAAAAACAAATAAAAGTGAAGATAGAATAAAGAGAGGAAGTCATGAGAAGCTAAAATAAAGGAAAGAAAGTTGTGGGAGAGGGATTGTGTTAGAGAAATACAAAGAGGAAGAAAAAAAAAGAGGAAAAGTGAGAAATCACGTGCGCGCTTGTGTGTGTGTGTGTGTGTGTGTGAGAGAGAGAGAGAGAGAGAGAGAGAGAGAGATTGTGTTGCGGCATGTGGTGATGCTTCTTTGATATTGTGTTGCAGCTTTTTGAATTTCTGAACTTTTTATTGTAATTATTCTTATGACCAAGTTCAAATCCTACTCCATGGGATCATCCCTTATTTAAGATTTTGCTTTTGGCATTGGAATGTTTCATTTGTTTGATGCAAGTAGTTATTTACAATGCTACCAATGATTTCCTAAATCAAGTTTGTATTTCCTGTTGTGATCCATTTTTTGCATTTCTTACTTTGTACATTTCCCATATTAGTTGCATTGTCGTGCTTCATTATTCTCGATTTTATTAATAAGTGAGAAATCGTGAGAGAAAGGTCAGAGATTTGGGAGATGGAGAAAGAGACTACTTAAATATAGTAACAAATTCTCACTAATTAGCAGCATGTGTTGATGCTTCTTTGAGATTGTGTTGCGGCTTTTTAAATTTCTGATCTTGTTATTGTAAATATTATTATGACCAAGTTCAAATCTTGCTCCACTGGGTCATCCCATATTTAAGCTTTTGCCTATGGCATTGAAAAATGTTTCATTTGTTTGATACATTTAGTTATTTACAATGCTACTAATGATTTCCAAAATCAAGTTTGTACTTCCTGTTGTGATCCATTTTTTGCATTTCTTACTTTGTACATTTACCATATTTATTTTTATGTACATTGTTGTGCTTCATTATTCTTGATTCATTAATCAGTGAGAAATTGTGAGAGAAAGGTCAAAGATTGAGGAGAGGGAGACTACTTAAGTGTAGTAACAAATTCTTGCTAATTTGCAGCACATGGTGATGCTTCTTTGAGATTGTGTTGCGGCTTTTTGATTTTCTGATCTTATTATTGTAGTGAATATTATTACGACCAAATTCAAATCTTGCTCCATGGGGTCATCCCTTATTTAAGCTTTTACTAATGTCATTGGAATGTTCCATTTCTTTGATACAAGTAGTTACGTACAATGCTACTAATGATTTTCAAAATCAGGCTTTTACTTCCTGTTGTGATCCATTTTTCTGCATTTCTTACTCTGTACATTTCCCGTATTTATTCTTATGTGCATTTGTGTGCTTCATTAATCTCGATTTTATTAATCAGGGATCTAGTGGCGGAGGAGATGGTTTTGAAGTTACAAAATTTGGCCATGGGCGTGTTGCACTTATAGGATTTCCTAGGTATGACATCTTGTATGCACTGGAAGGTCCTCTAAATTTTTTGTTTTATTTTTATTTTTTGAGTCAGATGTGACCCTTAGACCTTTTTTACTTCTATAGTGTGAATTAGCTGTGAGCCTAAGACCTTTTCTTTGCTTATGTGCTTGTCCAAAGAGGCAGCTTGATGTATTTATGTTAATTGATTAAATTATTAGAATAGGTTACATGAATAGTTGACTTTTCCCCTAGTTTGGGGAAGTAAAGCTATAATTTTTTTTTTGTTTCCTAATTTCTATTTTATCATGGATAGGAGTTTTGCTGTACTTTCCTATGTTGTGCTGTATTTAATCTTCTCATGGACTCCTTTATATCCCATAAAAAGGTCTATACCTTGTACACTGCAAATAGAGATATATGAATTAGGAAGAAAAATGCTAAAGTAACACATTTATAAGTTAGGAAGGAAAATGCCAATTGTGCACATTTTGGAACTCCTTTTGAGACGTTGATGGTCTAATAGTTGAACCCTATTGTTCTTCCTCTAGTCATGCACTATCGTATGATTTGAACAAGATTATTTACAGTCATCACAATGCAAGGAGTTACTCATAAAGTGTGTCTTGATAGATTTTTATTCTCAAAATGTATTTGTGAATGTGTCTATCTAGTTTCACTCAATTAGGAAATAATGTAACATAGGGAGATACTCAAAAAATGAAAATGAGAATAGAGTTATGCTAGGAACGCCTAGGTAGTCATCTCTCTGTCTCTCTCCAGGAAATTAATTAGCGTGCATGAGGGTTTGAGAGAAGAAACTTTATACTGAAATGATTCCTATTCTAGTGTATCTTCATTTTATTACATTAAAGTATCTGTGTGTCTTATGGCAGTGTGGGGAAATCAACACTCTTGACTCTTTTAACTGGGACACAGTCAGAAGCTGCATCATATGAATTCACTACACTTACGTGTATTCCTGGGATAATTAACTACAATGATACTAAAATTCAGCTTCTTGATTTGCCTGGTATCATTGAAGGTGCTTCCGAAGGCAAGGGACGTGGAAGGCAGGTACTAGTTTACTTATGGTCTAGACTTTCAAAATCATGAGTTATATGTCGGGAGATTTTCCTTTGTGGTGTCCAGTGTAAGCCTCAAGGAAATAAGATTTGTAAGCCTTTCCTTTTTTTCAAGAAGTACATGAAATATTCATATTAAACTCTAAAAAGCATTATGAGGAAAAATGGAGTTAAGCACACTAAGTTCTATGTTTATGTTTGTTTACGTTACTGCATAATAATGTCAAGTGTATTTCTTCTAGTATTACTCTTAAGTGTTATGAGGAGAATATAGAAAGATAGTGACCATATAGAGGGCTTAGGTTTGGGCTTGGAGTTTCCAAAAGCCTTGATGTTGATGTGAGTTTGAAGCTGTAACCTTCTTTTGAGTTTTAAAACAATATATTTTTTTTTCTTTTGCCTTTTTATTAAGTGTTACTTTTCTTATTCTTAGGATAAGTATAGCTTTTCTTATTAACAGTGACAAGGAAAAAAAAACCCCAACTATTGTTGTTCAGGCCAAACTTTTCAAATGGAAGTGGTTCTTTGAGCATGGTTCGTAATTATAGATAGTGAAGCTGTGACTGACTTTCATTTATTTGCACACTGTGGAACATTATTTTTATTATTATCTTTCGTACCTTTTCATGAAATGCAGTTTGCTCCTTATAGGTTATTGCTGTTGCCAAGTCATCTGACATTGTCTTGATGGTTCTCGATGCATCAAAAGTGAGTTTCTATTTCTCTGTTTGATAAAAAAAAAGCATTTGTTATTATAGTATGATAATGAAACATTTTATTATGTGGCCGTCGTATTTAAGCATTGTTGTTGTAGTAAACCTTTTTCCCTTTTCCATTTGCTAGTAAGTAGTAATAACATCTGATTGACAAGTTGCAAAACAATAGAGAGATGTGTTTTAACAATCTTTAATCTAGCAGTAGATCTCCATCGTGAATGGTGAAAAATTGATAAGGAGGTATCAACTTTTAGCATGTGTTCGGTAGTTGAGAACAAAGATTTTCTTGAGAAAAATCATATATTTTCTAGTCTTTGGTCGGCAATGGACCTTTGAAAAGATTTTTCCTGCATCATATTTTCTTATTGTAGTTATTTAATTTTCTTTTTGGGGTTGGAAAAATGTCTCATGAGAGAGGCATTATGCGTCTTAATTTCCAAACCACCAGGAATTTTTATTATATCTATTTAAACAACTATGTGAAAATCTTCTCATGAGCTCTTCGCGGCTGGTGGGGGGGTAAAAAATAGTTTTAGCTACCAAAGACACTGTTAGGTACAGCACAGTGTGGAAATGGCAAACCTACATCAGGGGATTAATTAAGGGATGGACAGCTATATTGTGCAGTTCTTGAAGGGTTAAAGATTCCCTCTGGGACTGTGTAGTTCTTTTGTACAGTTCTTCCTCTCATTATATTATTTCATGTCAAAAAAGAAAAGGGTGTAGAAACCTGTCACTTATTTGCATTTTTCCCTTGTAATTGGGTTTGTTTTGTTTGAAAGACATCCTCCTATCATTTATTAGATTTTGTGTCAACGGGCAGCACTTTTTTTTTTGTTTACAATAGACAATTTCTAGAATCATATAATGGAGGACTGGGGTGTGGTACCTTGAGCTAGAAGTTTACAAAGCAGTTCTATTGATGTTGTTACTTGTTACTGATAGGTTGATGTACTTTGTTATCCCACCACATCTAAATCTACAACATGTTAGGTACAGCACGGTGTGGAAATGGCAAACCTATGTCAGGGGATTAATTAAGGGGATGGACGGCTATATTGTCCAGTTCTTGAAGGGTTAGAGATTCCCTCTGGGACTGTGTAGTTCTTTTGTACAGTTCTTCCTCTCATTATATTATTTCATGTCAAAAAAGAAAAGGGTGTAGAAACCTGTCACTTATTTGCATTTTTCCTTTGTAATTGGGGTTGTTTTGTTTGAAAGACATTGGGCCTCTTATCATTTATTAGATTTTGTGTCAATGGGCAGCATTTTTTTTTATTTTTGTTTACAATAGACAATTTCTAGAATCATATAATGGAGGACTGGGGTGTGGTACCTTGAGCTAGAAGTTTTCTGTTTTTGACTGACGTAAACCATTGTAGCCTTGTTGTTTTTATTATGTAATCATGATCCGTTATGTTTTATATATATGTATATTTTAATTCTTATAAGAACTTGTCTTCAACTATTGGTGATGCCTGCCTATCAATGTATTATGACTTCTCAGAAAATTCCAAAGTAGCCCTGCTCAGGTATTATTCCCATATTTTGATTGATGAACATTTACTCTTATGAATCCAAAACCTTGAATATGTCACAGTATTGTTTTCTGATATATATTATTTAGTTATAATACGTTTGCCATACAATTTAAAGGAAAATAACAAAGCAGTTCTATTGATGTTGTTACTTGTTACTTATAGGTTGATGTACTTTGTTATCCCACCACATTTAAATCTACAACATGGTCATTTTTGCATGAATAGACCTTCAACCCTAACTTAGGCATTATGAATTGATAATTTGAAACTTGCATAACATCTCACTTGGTTAGGTTGGTTGCAGTCATTTTTGCACACCCATAGAAACATTGGTTAAATATTGTCAACATTAGTGGTTTTTTTTGTTTTTTTTTTTTCCTATTATGTTGATACGAAATGACAGTATATCTGCTAATTGTTTCAGTGGAGTCTGTAACACCTACATCTTCTAGATCTAGTGGCTTCTAACAGATGTTACCATTAAAATTCATTGATGCTATCAATATAGTTTATCATCCAGTGTAATTGGTGGCTTCCTTTTTTGCATTAATAAACCTTCCTCTCTAACTTAGGCATTATCAATTGATAATTTGAAAATTGCATAACATCTCACTTGGTTAAGTTGGTTGGAGTCATCTTTGCACACCCATAGAAACATTGGTTACATCTTCTAGATCTAGTGTTTTCTAACAGATGTTACCATTAAAATTCATTGATGCAACCAATATAGTTTATCTAATGTGATCGGTGGCCTCCGTCTAACTTAGGCATTATCAATTGATAATTTGAAAATTGCATAACATCTCACTTGGTTAAGTTGGCTGGAGTCATTTTTGCACACCCATTAGAAACATTGGTTAAATATTGTGAACATTATATATATGTGTGTGTGTGTGTGTGTGTGTGTGTGTGTGTGTGTGTGTGTGTATGTATTGTCTGTTATGTTGATACAAAATGACTGTACATTTGCTCTATTGTTACAGTGGGGTTTGTAACAAAGTCATTTGATTTTCTTAAAATCTTTGGCATTGAATGTTGTCTTACCCATGCATCTGGACGCTTATTGAAGTATGTTGATGCAGGACACTCTATCCCATTCCCTAATTATTTTTTTTTTATCAATGTTGCAATTTTGGATTTATTAATTTTAGTTTTTTTGTTATGTTAATGGTGTTTTTATGTCATTTGGATTATTGGCGTTCTCATTATGGTATTTCAGTGAAATTGGGAACAAAGATTCATATTTAATTGAAATCAGATTCTTTATCTTATTTAGCAGAAAAAGGGTATCTTATATATGTTGGGATTGGTTTTTCAATTGGGGTTTGATGTATTCCCTCTACTAACAGAGATTTGTAATATACTTATGTTTATTTTTGTATTTTATTGTACTCTGTTTTATTTTTTATTTTATTTTCTTTTAATTTTTTTTGAGACCGTGGTATCCTTCCCTTGCGATTTGACTAATTCATGGGAGCGTCTACCCACCCACAAGGTTAGGACGTGGGAGACCCAAAACGTAAGATGGACCTACCCTTCTTAAAGAGTTTGGATAAGCTCAAATTTTATAATAAAGTGATTTGTTTTTTTCTTGAAAAAAGAGAGGTTATTTTATATATTAATTAAAAAATAGAATTGTTTATGAAGGGAAAGATAAGCACTGGATGTGCTTGGAATCACATTCTTTCTTCTGAGTTCTTTAAGTATAGTTTGGTGTAATTTGCAAGACACATTGAATGAATTGGGCTTGTTGATTTTTTTTTTTTTAATCTTAAATTTTTATTTTTTTGGCATATCTCAATGAACTTTTAATCTGTTTCCTATTGGGTGTTATACAAATATTTATACATCAACTTCACGGGGTCATTATGTTTATCTTTGTGCTTCTGTTGTACTAAAACATACATCCTTGTGAATATGGTTCTGGGTTGGATGATCTGTTTGTTTGGCTATATTGCCTAACAAATGCCATGATTCTGTTGTAATTTTAGTTTTTGTATACTCCCCATATGCAATTCCCATGACTTCTAGGACTTGCTAACAATCATTTATTCTCTTTTTATTTCCTTGTAGATTTTCAACTTTCTTGATCCTCTTTCTATTTTAACCTAACAATTGTCATTTTTGGATGGTTTAGAGCGAGGGCCATCGTCAAATATTGACAAGGGAGCTGGAAGCTGTGGGTCTGCGTCTAAACAAGAGACCACCTCAAGTATGATCATCTCTTCAAGAGTCATAGCTACAATAAGTAATATTAAACCATTTTGTTTGAAAGTTTGTGATGTTTCCCTTTTCAAATAGCTATATTTGTAGTTCAAAGAAATTTAATATCCCTGTAGCAATAGTAATTGTTCAGTATTCATGTTCTTTATTTTTAATTTCTTTCCTCCTATGCATGTTGTTATGTTCTATTGAAAAAAAACTGTTACACAATTTCAAAGCTTAAATGATTCTTATGCCATTATGTTTGGTCCATAGTGTGAAGAAATGAGGGGAATGTGATTAATTTCATTGTTTAAATTTCCTGGTAGAGAATGCCAATCGTGAAGATCTCTTCAAAACATTAAGCCAATTAGTTATTGGAAATTGTTGATCTTTTATTTAGTTATGGAGATTCTCTGATTATATTTATTTTGCATTTTTATTTTGTTTTTTTTTCCTTTACTGTTAGATCTACTTTAAGAAGAAAAAAACTGGAGGCATTTCTTTCAATAGTACGCTGCCATTGACTCATGTGGACGAGAAGCTTTGCTATCAAATTCTACATGAATACAAAATCCACAATGCAGAGGTATCCTTCTTTTTGTTTTTCCAGTATTAGAACAACCAATAAATTAACCCAAGTGGTGTCTTTGGGGAATATAGATGCAAATGGCTCTGTTTTATATTGGCTATGCATTTACTTGACTCATCAATCACTTTGTTAGTCAATGCATTAGGTTTTTCAACCTAATTTTCTCTTTCAAATATTTAGTTTGCCTTTGCGTCATGTAAATTCCACATCGCATGTGATACAACTTGGACCTTTTTAATGCAGTTTACTTATATTTTTATACTTCTTTATTGCTCTTGTTTTTCCTATGCTCATTTCTTTTCTCTTTTTTTTTTTTGCTCTTTTTTCTTGTTTTTCCTTTGTTACTTTATTTATTTCCTTATTTATTTATTTGAACTTATGTTTGCATAATCAGTTTCAATAATCTTATAAGGATAAAATCTTGAAATATGGGCTTCAGTCTCTGTCACCTGGACCCTTCTATTCTAACTTGACGTACCCATGTTCAACAACTTTGGATATGACATGCATATGAGATATGAGTTTGGCCCTTTGAATTTTAGGATTTTCATGTAGATCCTCCAATTTAGGGTGTGTTTCATGTGAGTTAATCTCAGTTTTTCGAGGTGCTGCATAGGCTGTTTTCTAGGCCATACCTAGGCATTTTAGGGAGCAAATGCCTAGTTGTGGTAGGCAGACAGTGAAGATTTGTGCAAATACTTGAAAAGCTTAGGTTGCTTTAATTCAGAAATAAGATTTAAAAAGTAAAATGGTTGTCATAAACCTTCAATCCTTCTCTTCCTAAGCTGTCCTTTCCATTTGCACCCGCCTAGAATTGTCATCAAAATTCCCATGACCATCAACGACCCTTTGCTAATAAGTATTTGAGTTTTGTACTTCTCAACCTTTGGGATAATGTGTGTATTATAGCGTGAATTAATGTCTTGTGGATTTAATTGTATTCAATTTGAAGTTTTCTTTTCATCGGTTATGAAAGTTCAACATTTATTATAGAATATAGCTGGAAATATATAATTATTTATATGAACCATCCATGGACCTTTAAATAATTAATTATCTCAGGAGCTATAACTAAATAATTTTTAATCGCCTAGGTCATTTGTAGGCCTTACTTACGCTATGTCTCACCTACACAATGTAAGTTGTCTAGCCATCACCTTGACATCTTGAAAAGGATAAGTAATCTTGTAAGTGAGAATGAGAATCTGAAGATTTTCATGTTTGTTCACTGTTTTTACTTTTATAATAGTGGGAAAGTTATCCTCAGGGATGGTAGGTGTTCCACCCAAGATTGCATCCCCATCAAGATATATGGTATTCTATTTCAAGAGAAAGTGATATTCAAAGTAAGTTTTATTTTATTTTTATGTAAAGGAGAAAAAGGAAATATGAACTTACAATCCAAAAAAAAAAAAAAAAACTATGATATAATATTATGTTATTAAATATGATAATTTTAATTGAAATGAAAAAACTATGATATAATATTATGTTATTAAATATGATAATTTTAATTGAAATGAATACTTTAATAATATTACTACATTAGATTGAAAACTACTATAGTAATTTCTTTATTTTATTTATTTTATTATATTTAATAAAAAAGTCTTATTATTTTTTATTTAAATAAAGGTTGTGCGAGGGGTTGGTAGGAGATTCAAGTAGGGATTAGATAGGTGCATTGTGGAGTGATAATGGTTTGTAAACTCTAGGGAAAGAGTGTGCAGGGGTGAAATTGCCCACATGGCTGTCCTCCCAAATTTTGAAGATACCTCTATCCCAACCTCCAAAATTGTCTTATCAAGAAATTAGGGGGGGAAGTGAAGAGATTAACTTCCATGGTCAAAGTAAGTGGTATTCTTGCTAGACTGGTATTTGTACCAGTCTTATCAATGACATAGACCCCCTTTATTCAATGACATTTGTACTATTTCCCAATTATAATGACTTATTCCATCATTCTTATCAACATCCTTCTACAAAAAATGTACTAATCATTTTCTCAGTTTCTAGGTGGTATGTGTTCCCGGTAGGACAATACAAAGCACCAATAGATGTCGGGAAGGCACTTACTCTACCTCATTTTCCAGCTCTCTCCAAATGGAGATAGGAACAGGCCTAATTGGAAAGTATGTCACTTTTTACTTGGCTTGAAAGAAATAATAGAGTATTCAACAACACCAATTGAGACATTGAGTCTTTTTGGGAGAATACTGAGTTGAAAGGCTTGTAGGTGGGTGCCAGCCTCTCCATGAAAAATTGGGAAATCCTCAGCAGGTTGGGTAATGAAACAATTGCTTAAGTTGATTTATGGGTATATGATGTAGTTCTAGTGTACTGGAAGCATCTTGGATGCAGTATGTAATATTTTGATATTTATCAGTTTATAAAAAGAAATTTTATTTAACTTTCAAAGCCACACACTTTAGGGACATGAACAATGTGGGGGAGGGCCATGATCGCTGTCCTAATCAGAGCTAGTCTATCTTTTTGTGACAAGAAAACCATTAGTTAACCTCTTGGAGAACTTTTCCACCACCAAAGCACAAAAAATGTAGCCAACTGTTTGCTCTCGAAGGAAGACTAAGATATATCTAAGAGGCTAAGTACCAATAGAACCATCTGAATGGTTGGTAATAGCTACTAGAATCTCTTGATCAATGTTATTGTCAGGCATCTAGTTTTTATGCCACATTGAACCTATGCAAGATTCTCATTACCTCCAAAATGTTATTTTTATCCCCACCTTGGAAAAACAATGTATCATCTCCATATAGTAGATGTGAAACGTCCACCTCCCTTGTCCCAATCTTAAAACACTAAATCATATTTTGCGCTCCAATCTCTTGATCAACGTTAATACTAGCGGTTTGGGCTTTCACCCATGTTGACCCCTTAACCTTAAGTTCAACGATAAGAATTTAAGGAGTCCCGCTGCCTTCAAAATGTTATCTTCAGCTCCATGTAAACAAAATGTTACTTTCAGTCCCATCTAAGCAAAATGATCTGTCATCCGCATGCTGTAGATTTGAAGCCACTAAATTAGATTGTGTAGCAGTGGTTGATCCACCAATATTTATGAACCATCAGCAACTACATTAGATAGAACAAAGGAGAGAGGATTCTCATGTCTCAAACCCTACTTAGCAAGGATGTTGCCCCTAGAACTTCCATTGATAATCATCAAGTAAGAGGATAAACTCACACAACCCTAGATACTTATCTTCCATCTAACTCCCATTTCTTTCTAACATGAAATCCTAAAACTCCAAGTCATAAGAATTGTAGGCTTTTGCGAAGTGTACCTCGAACAAGTTCTCATACGAACCCCTTCTATGTTAATCCTCGAGCCCCTTCATTTGCAATGAGTGCAATATCAAGAATCCATATTCCACGGACAAAGGCTACATGCAAGGCATTGATGGTTTTGTGGAGAACTGCCCTCAATCAATTGGCCTGAACATTAAAGTAATCTTGTATAGACGAGGCCAGCTAGCAAACAAGCTAGTGAGTCTAAGATCTTTGTTTTCTACAAATCACCTTTTTTTTTTTTTTTTTTTTTTTGGGAATCAAGCAAATATATGTTTCATTAGTCTTGGTGTTATCCCACTATAATTTAGGCTCCTCAAAAACCTTCATTTAGTTTCCTTTGCTCACTTTCCATGATTTTTGGTAAAAAGCCATGGCGAAGTTGTCTAGTCCCAAAGGTTTATTACTGTAATGATCAAAGATTGCCATGCACTCCTCTACCTTGAAAGGCCTTTGCAAGCCCAATCCAATTCATCAAGGCTTCTTGAGTGAATGTGGAGAGTAGTGTCCAAATTTTGGAAGTCACAGCAGGATCAACCAATTCACCCCCTAGATCCACAATGGATGCATCCTCCACTACCTCTTGTATGACACTCTTCAATTTCCAATGATTTAGCAACATATGAAAGAAACTTGACTTGACAACATTCTCCTTCAGTCATTTGATCATTGGTTTTTATAAGGTCAGTCTATCATCTCTTAAACACACATCAACATGCTTTTTCTATAGTTCCCTCGGTTCAATCTTAGACTCGCTTGACCATTCACTCGAGCCTCTAGCCTATAAATCTCCAAATGGCATCCTCCGATTCCCTCCTTTCATGGAGATTACCCCATGAACTTCCTTGTTCCATGTTTTAAGCTTCATCTTGGTTTCTTTGAGTTTGGCATGAACTTGTATTCCTCCCATCCAAGGAGGCTTGGAGATTGACCACCACTACACAAAATTCCACATAAAATCTCTATGAGATGATCAATATCGATTATTTGTTACACTTATATATGTAAGGAAGAAACAAAGTTTTTGGATATAAATACAAGTTAATAATATGAGTAAAAGATTGGCATTGAACCCACCAAGAGGACTCAGTGCACAAAGCTCCTGCCATTTTGAGGTTTGGTGAAAGGCTGTTTTGTGGTTTGAAGGTTTTGGAAGGTATAAACTGCTTTTGTAATTTTTATGATGCTCAGCTTGAGTTTATTAGTTGATAATCATATGCTTATCATATTGTTATGGATAAGAGGCTAATTATGCAATTCTGATTCCTTATGTACTGGTGCCAAATTGTCAAATCTTTTGGTTATTTATTTATTTAACAATCTTTGCAATGGCATTTGTTTGAGCCAACAATGTTGAATGACGCAATTGCCTTTTTCTTGTCTTTTTGGACAACTAATTGGTGTCCAGGCTTTACCCAACTAATCCACTTAACCCCATAGTTGCTCGAGTAGTACGAGCCCCTGGTAGCCAACACGAGAATTGGATTCAAGATCCCGTGCTTTTTGCTAAAAGCCCTGAGATAGTTTTCAAAGTCTTTGAAGTGCCTGAAAGATTATGTGAGTTGCTCTCATTTCCAATAGGCTCAATTACTTGAAGGGTAATTGTGTTTGCAGTTAACTATTGTATTAATAAAAATTCAGCAGCCTACAATGTCATTTAGAACTGGTAACTCCAACTCTCCAAAAGTTGGCATCAGCCGATACAAGACTTCAATGGACGACTTCACTAATTATGTAGAATATAAGTCAGTGTAGACTTTCAATTAATTTGTTAGCATTGGAAGTGGAAGGGGTAAGTACATAGGATGGGATTGGGACCTGCATTGGCTAGCATTAATTGTTTATCAGGTAACAAAAGGCAGTTGATGTAGTTTGACCATTTGCTGGAAGTATTTCCTCATTTGTGAACTGTGAGAGAATATAATAGTTGAAGTTATGTGCATTAAAAAGGTAGGAAGAAAAGCAAAAATTGTGGAGAAGTAGTTAAGAGGGAACTAACTATTTCATGGTTTGATGGCAATACCTTAAATAGAGTGCAATTTTGGAGCAATAGTAAAGAAGTGAATATAATTATATAAACTATTTGCTTTTCTCAATCAGATTAGGAAATTCAATCCAATCATTTGAAATATAAGCGCTATGTAATTCAATTGGCCTTTTTC
>JAJIYU010004383.1:0-24443 GCA_030144865.1 Tinospora cordifolia | reverse complement strand
TAGCATGCTTAAACTGAAATTATTCATGATTTCAAAAATCAAACAACCAATGAACATGCTAGAACTTTGAATAAGAAAAAGGGGTGTAAGAGAAATCACTTCCACCTTAAAAATGTCTCTTTTGTACGCCTCTAAAATCCGATAGGGTTCCGTTACTTCAAGACTTCCAAACACGCTCAAGAACACTCAAGAACTATGGGGATTGCCAAGAGGAAGGCTTAGAGAACAAGATGACAACTCAACTCTTGTTTCTTAGGATGAAATGAATTGTGAGCATGGGGGGTGTTTATATAGAGTTCAAAAGGGTAGAGAATGGCAAGTTTGAGGTGTCATCTTGTGGAAAACTTGCCAATTCTTCAAAATTTCGTGCCCCCCAAGCATAGGAGATTAGCAAGAAATTTTTTGAAAATTTTTGGGAATTTAGAAACTGATTTTTCAGATTTTTAAAGTATTTAATCGAATTTTTTTTAGATTTTTCGTTAATTAATTCGGAGCCTCAGATCAGAATCGTCCAATTTTCCTCGTATCACACATTAGATCACAGTTAAGGTTTTCGGGTCAGCTATGGATCGTTGGATCGTTCTCGATCGCATCAAACACAGATGATCTGATCTGGACCGATAGATTTCCTCGAACGCAGCACGATCATCAAGGCATCTAAGATCTTCACCGTCGGATGAGCCTCGAGCACAACACACATTTGCAATCATCAAATACGATCCGTCCGATTGTCTTCGAACACGATACGTGGATTAAAATTTGCGATTAACGAAACGCATCTCGACCGTCGGATCGAATGAACTTAATCTTGGACCATTGATTAACCTCGAGCGTAGTGTCATTCGCGATCGACCGATAATGAATCTAATCCGAGCCCTCTAATCTTCTTCGAGACACGCATATCGCGATTAACGTTTTGCGCTTGTGATCTGAACCGCTCGATCTTCCTCGAGCACGGTGTGCGGTCCAATTTTGCGATCAACGAAAATCTTTCTGGCCGTTTGATATTCCTCAAGTTACGCATGCAGATTTCTAGTCGTTCGATCTGGCTGATTCGGTGCTCTCGTGCATACGTGCGGACTTGATCTGGGCTGTTGGATTGCAGATCTTGAAGATTATTCGATCCTGGCCATTGGATGTAGTTCCTATTATCAAAATCAACTCCTAAAGCTTCTATTATCTGAGTTTTGTTAATTATCAACCCAATTTTACTTTATAATTTGTGTAAACATTGATTTCTGCACAAATCATGCTATTTTAGGGACTTACTAATATTTTTTCCTTTCTAATTATTTAATATTGCATTTATTAGATATTTTTCTATTTTTGTAATATCTTTAATGCCAAAAATTAAATAATCTACATTTTTAATTTCCATGTATTTTTATTTATTTCATATTTCATTTTCAGATTATAATTTATGTAATTATAAATTAATATTTACATAATATTTGATTTATTTTTAATAAATACACGTATACTATATTTTTATTTAATTATATAAATTTTTCTATGTACATATTCCTATAATATGTAGTATTAACATTTATTATGCTAACACACACCTTATTCATACATATATTAACCTATATGTATATATATACTTTATTTTTATTTATTTGTTTCTTAAGCAACTCTTTAAATTTCATAATTAATTCTACTAAATTGACATTTTCATTTAATTATCAAATTAAGGTCTTATTTGCTTAATTTATATTATACCTCTAACATAGTTTATTTTTCATATGCCAACCCACAATTTTCACCCAAAAATTTCTTAAAATCTTTGAAATTAATTTACTTAACTTATTTTATTTATTTCAAATTATTTGACAAAATTCTGGGGTATTACAGTAACGTAGGTGAATAAAGTTTCTCAAGGACTATGATTTTCAATTACACTACTATCTAGGGAAGGCCAAAGTGGTAGTTGATGCCTTGAGTAGAAAGTTTAACCACTAGGAGGAAGAAAAGGGCCAGATGTACCAGTTGATCAAAGACTTTAGGCTGGGGATAACCTTGAATGACAAGCAAGCCTACCTTTACAGCATGTCTTGCCAACGAGATCTACTACATCAGATTACGGAGGAACAGAGGCAAGACAAGTGGCTTGTGGGTCTAATAGAAGGAGTTGAACAAGGTAAGCATTCTGACTTTAGGTTAGATTCTGAGAATACCCTGAGGCTTGGAGAGAGGATTACCTCAAAATAAACAGAATAAGCAAACCATATTGGATGAGGCTCACCAGACTAAGTATACAATGCATCTAGGTGGAGATAAGATGTACCAGAACCTCAGAAAGACTTTAGATAGGAATGAAGAGGAAAGTGACTAAGCATGTTGCCAAGTGCTTAACCTGTAAACAAGTAAAAGTAGAACATTGAAAACCATCTGCAATGTTACAACCACTCCCTGTCCCTGAATGGAAGTGAAATAACATTGCCATGGATTTTGTCGGTGGTTTGCCTAAGAATCAGGAAGGAGAAGATATTGTTGGGTGATTGTGAATCATCTCACCAAAGTGGTTCACTTCTTGTCGATTGGATCCACAGACCAAGTCAGTAAACTGGGAGAAATTTATGTGAAAGAAATCGTTAGGCTTCATGGTGTGACCAAGACTATTGTGTCTGACAGGGACTCTCACTTCACTTCACAGTTTTGGTAGAGTCTACAAAAGGAGATGGGTACTAAGTTCACCATGAGTACAACATTTCACCCTTAGACGGATGGTCAGTCTAAAAGAGTTATCTAGATTTTAGAGGATATGTTGAGGTCTCATGTTTCTAGACTTCAAGGGGAATTGGAGTAAGTACTTACACTTGGCAAATTTTGCCGATAACAATAGTTATCAGACAAGTATTAAGATGGTTCCATTTGAGGCTCTTTATGAAAGACCCTACAAATCACCTACGTGTTGGGCTAAACTCGAGAACCATGCATTAACTGGACCAGATTTGGTGGAAGAAATGAATAACCAAGTAAAGTTAATATAGAGAAGACTGATTACAACATAGAGTTGTCAGAAAAGCTATGCTGACAAGAGGAGAAGACCACTAGAGTTCTAAGTTGGGGACAAGATATTTTTTTGAGAATTAGTCCTCAAAAGAGCATTAAGAGTTTCAGATTCAAAGGGAAGACCCTTTGAAATACTTAGAAGAATCAAGGAATGTGCTTATGAGTTGGACCTATCAAAACGAATGACTTCAGCTCATAACATACTCTATGTATCCATGTTGAGAAAGTATGAACCTGACCCCTCTCACATCTTTCACAAAGAGGAAGTGAATATTCAAGATGATGTTACTTACGAGGAAACAATAGTTAGAATACTTGATCATAGAGTACATAGTCTACGAACGAAGGATATCCCGTTAGTGAAGGTATTGCGAAAACATCATGGGGTGGAACAAGCTACCTAATAACTCGAAAGTGAGATAAAGACAAAATATCCACACCTATTCACTAGAAATCCTTTGTTATGTACCAATTTTGAGGACGAAATTTATTTAAGGATGGTAGGTTGTAATACCCTGAAAACTCTGTATTTAATTAAATGAAATTCAAGATCAATTTAGAAAAATTGAGTGCAAAATAAAATTGGGTTCATTTGGGGCTAAATTTGGCTGGTTTCCAAAAGTCTCATTTGGTAACCCTTAGGGACCCAAAACAACCTGAAACGAAGTAATATGACATGAACCAACTAATGTCATGTATGAATGCACAATAATAATAATGTGAATGAGTGCAATAGTTAATGAATGCTAAATCCACAATGCAGTCATACACTTCTATTTTGAAAACATTTTTAATGCCGAAAACACATAAATCCACTCGAGCGAGAGAAATCTAATAGTTAGGCGTATACTCATATCATATCACAAGGAACCAATTGATAGACCTGGCCCAACCATACCCCCAAGTACGATAGCCACTCATCTTCAATGCTCTAGGGGAGCTCAATTGATAGACCTAGACTGACCATACACCCGAGTACGACAACCACTCGTCTTCAATACTCTAGGAGAGCCCAATTGATAGACTTGGCCCAACCGTATCCGCTGGTATGACAACCACTCGTCCTCAATGCTCTACCACATCCAATATCCTAACCTGCACCCGAACCTCAATATTCAGTGCACACTTTTCATTTAAATCACATTTAAAATTGCAAATGCATTTCAATATGTAAGAACATTTCATTTATGATAGAATAACAAGTTGAGTGATAAATTAGAAAACACTACTCACAAGGATGCTTAGCTCCTGGTGCTTCTCTAGTGACCAGTCGCGTCCCGCTGATGTTTGATCCTACGGGATCAACTTAGTTTCTTAATATCTACATAAAACTTGGCTCAAATTCTAGCTTTATGGTTGTTGGTCAATCAAAGGATTGACTTAGTCAACTATAGTCAACTCTATCTAAACCTAACCCTCGCTGGCCTATCAAATCAACAAGGTCAACATAATTAACAAGGTCAATTAAGCTTTAATATTGACTCAAAATATTATAAATATATATTATCGACATGTGTCCTACCTTTAGTACACAATAACCAACCACTTTTATAAATTTAGCAGTTTAATACATAAATATTATTTCCTTTGTTATATATTTTCTTCATAAGTATTTCATAATGTTATATGATATTGTATAATATTTTTCCTATTATTTAACATTATTTTCACCCTATATACATTTTTTCTATATTTATTAATTATTTATCAAATCGCATAAATATGAATTTAATATATCTACTGACCTCCAAAAATTCTAATTTCAGTGTTATTGAGTTCAGGATTTCATTCTGGATATTTTAGTACCCACCGATTAAAATTTCAGTATTAATAAGTATACCCCTTATGTGTCAACTTTCAACTACCATATGATTTCCTAGGGTCAACAAGGGTACAAATAATATACATATCTATATTCTACACGTAAATCTGAACACAATGATATATATATTGTATAGTTTCATTTCCAGAGAAAATATGCCCTAATTTTGGGTCGCACAATAAATTAATACAGTTATTGAAACTATACTATAAAATTGAAATTAACAATTTTTATAATAATTCAAAATTGAAAAAGAGGTAAAAATGATTTATCCGAAATGTAGGATCTTAAAAGTGGGCAACTCTTCTTTTCTTTCTTTTTCTTTTTCTTTTTCTTTTTCTTTTCTTTTCTTTTTTTTTTCTTTTTTTTCTTTTTCCTTTTTCTCTCTTCTTTCTCTCTCTCTCTCTCTCTCTCTCTCTCTCTCTCTCTCTCTCTCTCTCTCTCTCTCTCTCTCTCTCTCTCTCTCTTTTTCTCCTGATGGTGGATGTTATGAGAATGAAAGATGCGCAAATGATGTTTGAAATGAAGATGAGGCAACCCTTTATATAGAGGATGGTTTGGTGGGTCTCATACCACATTAAATTCAAGATAAACTTATTTGACTCTCAACTCTCCACCTCATTAGGATAATAAATTATATATAATTTTTTCTATCTTTTTTTTACATAAATATCTATCATAAATGTGAAGTAAGCCCTTTATCTTATTATTTATTTATTCTCTCATTATCTCCAACCAACAAATAACACTTTTATCTTTATTCAATATTTTTATTTTTCTATTAATACATCATCATCTTTATCTAATTAATAAATCAATTTCTATTGATTTATTTTCTTTCATTATATATTCCATATCATCATAGATTATCTTGTTATTATTTGTTTATTTATTTATTTATAATTATCCATCCAACTCACCCTCAATATCTGTATACATATTATTTATTTATTTAGTTTTTATTTTTCCAACAACTCATGATTATTTATATCATTTTCATTATATGTATACATACATACATATATATATATATATATATATATATATATATATATATTATCTAGAGCAACACTTTAATATCATGGTTGCTACATCTTCTAATACATCAAAATGATTCATGTTAGATGATGCTGCTGGTATAGTGTGATGTGTATATAGATTATCTAGAGCAACACTTTAATGTCATGGTTGTGATATACATCTTCTAACACACCAAAATGATTCATGTTAGATGATGCTGCTGGTATAGCATGATGTGATGATACACAACTTGTTGTAGCTGTTTCAAAACTTTACAACCTAAATTTTGTGATTGAGTAGAAGCCTGTGTAATATTGATTTGAACCAGGGTGGTGGGTTAGATAAGATGGTCACTTTCAAAGCTTGATAAATTTGTCATGACTAGCTGAAGCGACCAATCCTATCATAATCGATACTGCCAATGCCGCAGTCAGTCCTTCGTGTGTGGCCAAAGTCATTGTTTTGTTCTTAGTCATGTGCCATAGCTCAAGAGACTATGAACCACACACACTTTTTTCTCCTTACAAATTATTAACTAGAACACAATACCCACAAGGAAACAGAGAGTGTCTTCTTTAACAGAAGTTAACTAGGCAATCTATGTATATCATATATGACAATAAATGATTGTCTTTGGCTCTGTCGGCTCCTACAAGATGGGAAAAATACTTTAACAGTACTATTTAACTTTATATGGCACTTAACACCTTTTATCTAGTCTCATGTAGCACTGTTGCAATTGTAACAGTCGCTGTAATGATTCTAACTTGGATACAACAAGAAAAAAAATGCTAAATTTCCATTTGACTTATGCATCCTTCAATATAAAATGCTAGTAATTTTGAAATAGTGAGTAGCATGATTACAGCATAATCAAAAAAAAATATCAAGTTCAGAACTTTTAAAATTCGTAAACTGGTAGGAAATACAAGATGATGAACTTTTCAATTTTGGATGAGATCTGAAACTAAAATATAACAAGAAAAAACAAAATGGATAACTCAGAAGAAATTGAGTTTCCTATCATCTAGTCTTACATTATTTATATGAAAGCAAAACAGTACCAAAACTTGATTAGAATTATACAATTATGCCAAATTTTGATATCAAATCAATAAATAAAAATCATATGCCGATTTGGAGCTTTGAAGCTCATACGAGGGATCCAAATAATTATCTTCAAGCATCAAACAACTCAAGAATATATACATTTGAAAATGATTGACAACTAGCTTCTGGTGAGAAGAATAAATGAAGTTTTTGGGGTTTTTGAGAAGACACAAGGTCGCTATGTTCCATATAAGATTATCATACTTAGGACCAGTCTTTCAGAGACCTTGAGTCCTCTATTTCAAGGATTTGAGGTTTTCTTCCACATTTTTGAAGGATAATTTCCGAGTCTAACTTTCGCTTCCTTAGAGAAAACAATAAGCTTCATCTTCAGATTTTGGCTCCCTGAGTTCCTAGCAGAGAAGTTCTTCAAGCACGTTTCATTGATGAGGGACTCATCGAAACTGAACAATCAAACAAAGAGGTTGTCAAAAAATGGCACAATCACGATCGACCATATGAGACGCCGTAAGAGCTCAAGTTTGCAATTTGGTTTATTGAAATTTGAGTAGGGAAGATGAGAACCAGAGAGCAAGAGATCGGGAGATTTAGCGAGAGCGATTCTACAGAAGCGATGGTATACAAAAAGTGATTCCAGAGATCAAGAGATCGAGAGAGAAAGCAATGCCATATAGAGAGAAATTGCAGAGAGCATGAGAGCGGGGAAAGGAGAGCGAAGGTGACAGAAGGTGTTGCAGAAAGGGTTTTTTTTCTTGATTATCTAGAAATTTTAAAATTAATAAAAAAATATCTAACTTTCAAAAGTTATACCGAATTTACCTGAAATGCTACAATTTCTGTCAGACGTGGAAATAAAAAATAAAATTTTATTTTATTTTATAAAGTATGTAATCAACAGACGGTGGAAAATCTTTACAAAAGACGTTTTATTTGCTCAACGGTTGCAAAATGAACGTCTTTTATAAAGACGTTTTTGTTGTAACCTAAAATCAAAGAAAAGTGCCTCTTGTCACAATAAAAAAAAAGAAAAAGAAAATCCAGATTTAAAAAATGCACGCCCGTTTTCTTTTAACCCTCTTTTCTTACCTTATTTTCTTTTTACTGCTGCCTTAGCAGTAAAAATCGTAATTTGCAGCTCAAGAATTGGACAGCCTCCCCTTTGTTCTCTTCATTGCTGTAGCATGAAGCTAAAGTACGTCGTAATCCAACATTCTTTTGCTTCTTTTGCTAAGGTATAATTTCCACCGACGCCCTGTTTAAACACGCGAGTCCCTATGGTTTTGTACTCTGAGGAACTGCGTGGAAGAAGTCAATTTCTCAACTTGTTTTCTCCCTTTCTTCCTCTTCCACTAGCGTTAGGGTTTCATCTTGTTGCTAGCAAAATGGTTCGCATAACACAAATAAGAAGATAATTGGGATGAAATGGTTGATGCCAACCCATAAAACTACAAATAATATGAGAAAAAGAATTAAAAAAATATTCAATTTGTACCTGTACTTCTTTAAGTGTTGTATACACCTCATTTAGCATCTCTTTGGTTATTCCACTGTATTTGCAGAATTAAGAACACAAGAAACAATATCGACATGCAAATGCTTATACTTAAATTTCAAGAAAGCAACAAACGTTTTCAGCATAAGCGACCTTAGATTGAAGTCTACCTTGTATTGTAGTCAAGAATGGGAATTATATATATGTGTGTGTGTATATATATGTGTATATATATATATATGTATATGTGTGTGTGTGTGTATATGTGTACATATATATATATATATATATATATATATGTATGTGTGTATGTATATATATAACTGAAACACCAACGTAATTGCATCATAAGTTCAAATTTGTCTACACTAAAAACACTCAGGAAGTAATGTCTGAAACCTTACACCCACAGAGTAGAGCTTGTTCCCATATTCAAATCAAGAACATGTTCACACTTTTCCTTTAGGTCTTAGGCTATGCACCTATAGCCAACCATGGTTTTCATGTGTTCAACTAAACTATTATGTCTTCTCAAACAAAGAAGAGAAAAAAAAAATCTTTTGACACTTTTGACTCGTGTTGGTGGTTAATCGACAGCAAATCTATATTTTGCCATTTGCTCAACGACAACAATATTAAATGCCTTTGATGCTACAATGCTGACACAAGTCTCAAGTTCAAGTCCTTAAAACATGTGAACAATGTGATGCAATTTGGTTAGAAAAGAATAAGGACCAAAATTTCTTACATGAAGAAAATAGAGTAGAGACAGATTTTTGTTGAATTAAAGTAAACACAAACCAATTTTAGTTGGTCAATCTCCCAATTGCAATTCCAATTTCATCTAGAGAAAAAAGAAAAAAATGACACAAAAACCCCTTAAGTAAATTGGCATACAGTATATAGAATAGTCTTCTATCTAATCACAAGCTGGCACCTATTGCTTCTTTCTTCTAGAGTATGTGACTGTTAGTGTCAACTGTCAATGTTGGAGATGCACAATAACTGAATTATTTGAACATCCCTATCTTATGATTTTTCCAATGGGCACATAATGAGAATGAGGAGAGAATGGAGGTTGAGAAACTATCATTCAATATGTCTAAGCAAAGGAGACCCAAAGACTTGCGATTTTCACTTTCGACAACATCAATAAAATCAAAACTTTCTCATGGTTTGCCTACAAAATTTCTTACAGAATGTGTTTAGTACACAAGGCTCTTACGTAGGGGTGTAAGCATATATAATCATGTTTGTTTCAGCCTATTTTGATAGACGTGAATTTCTAATGTTGAAACTAAAAGTCTCTAATCTTTCTTACACTAGAAGTTCAACAAATAATCTCTATGTTTCATTGAACTTTCCAAAATTACTTTAAATTATTTAAGTAAGAAAATTTTGGGGAACGCTCAAAATGCTAAATCTTGGTAACCAAACTAGAACACTCGAAAGTAGAATGTTGTATCATCTTATACATCATATTGAAGAATATATCGATCATATTAGTGCTAAGGTAGATGTTGCTTTCTCATATCACATGAACATAGTCTAATCACTAGTCTTCTACAATATTTGATTATATGTTTAACTCTTGCAAACTGTTGAAAAAAGCCTTGATTTGCACTGATAACGCCATCATGTTATTGCACTGTACCTCTGGTTATGTGTATCTTCTATGCTTTCATTCATAAAGTTAATAAACTTAATGGAGAAAGTCTTCATTTTTTTGAAGCATTTTGAAATTTATATGGCACTTTCTTTTGGTTTTTCTACTGGCCAATTTGAAGTTTATGGGAACCTTAAGCTTGAATAATAGTCATATAAATTTAGAATAGTCATTAACGAAGAAAACATAGGCTATTGCATGTGGAGTTCCTATGGTTATTTTACTAAGTGCATGGGCATTTAAAAAAGATTGTAAATTGTTTTTTAAGGTAATGCTAATGAAATATTTATGTTGTTGTATTTGAAAAATGTTGATGACAGACAAATTTATTTCAGTGCTATGCCACATGAATGGGAGAATTGTTCACAACTCTCAAGGTGTGTCATACGATAGTCAACATGTTCGCATTATACAAGTTGTGCATGACATTAATTTTGAAGAATTTGAAGGATTACCAAATGCGTTACAAATTTCAAGTGGAGAAAGATTGAGTTTGACTTATAGATATCTGTTGCTATATGGGGGCGAGAATATGAACTTTAAAACTTTTCCCATTACAAATGAGGAAGACCTACAACATGTATTTTCTTTGATAAATGAATTTTCACCACCTAATAATATGGAGGTATATATTGATGTTATTGGAGGACTTGCAAACAATGCTTGTGCAAGGTGTTTTCCAAAAAATGAAGGTGTAAATGTCGCAAGTGCATAGAGACCATTGGAGAATGTTGGTCCAAGTACAATGTCAAATGTTGAGAATATGAATGTTGGCACAAGACTTATGAAGATTAACAATTATCCATCTGCATCATGTTTGGGCAATGATTATCTTACTTCGGATGACGATAATGAACAAAGCAGTGATGATGTTGGCGAAGATAGTGATAACGATGACACTCACAATACTAATGCGAATGATAGAAAATGATGGGTTTACATATCCAACACCTATATCAAAAGCATATGACTATGGATTAAATATGGAGGATGATGAAACATGTGATACTACAATGCGTCATCGTAAGAGTATGCTTCAACATGACACGATTGGGTATGAACCTCCACCACTGAGTTTCGTGATACTTAATAGTCAAGCAATGACACCAATGTTAGACGATCATGACAATATAGCTATGGGTTGGTCTGAGTCACATGACCTTTGCAAGGGGCTAATATTTCTTAGTAAAGAAGACTTGCAATATACTGTAAAAAGATCTTGCATAGCACAACAACGTGAATATATTGTGGTTGAATCAGAACAAAATGTGTGGTCAGTGAATTGCAACAAGTAGAAAGATGGTTGCTTGTGGAGGCTAAGAGTGGCAAAGCGTAAGAGAACAGGAATGTTTGAAATCACGAAGTGCCATGGAACTCACACATGTGTCTTTCCTTGAATGTTACAAGAACATTGACAACTAGATTCATCCTTAATATTTCGTGATGTTTCCTCTATTATAAAGCGAGATCCTTTAGTTTCTATAGGGGCATTTCATGAAATCATTAAGGACAAATATAAGTATGATGTCCCTTATAAAAGAGTGTGGAGAGCAAAAAGAAAAGTGATTGAAAAAAATATTTGGTAATTGGGCAGACTCATATAATTTGCTCCCTAGGTGGATAGCTGTGTTGAATGCTACTAATCCTGGCACAATTGCAAGATTGCATCATTATGATGAACATCCTGAGAATGTTGGTAAAGTTATTTTTCGTTGATGGTTTTGGGCATTTGGTGCTTCAATCAAGGGGTTCAAACATTGTAGACCTATAACCCAAATTGATGGCATGCACTTGTATTGCAAATATTGTAGAAAGATGCTAATTGCCACAGGTATTGATGCAGTTAGTCACATATTCCCTCTTGCGTTTGCAATTGTTGAGGAAGAAAATAGAGATAGTTGGCTATGGTTTCTTAGGATCCTTCGATATGAAGTGACTGATAGAAAAAACATTTGCTTTATCAATGACCACCATGCAAGAATTTTGGCTGCTATTCAAGACCCAAACAATGGTTGGATGGAGCCCTTTGCATCTCATAGATATTGTTTGTGTCATGTTGGTAGTAATTTTAACAATAAATTTCGTGACAAAGAATTAAGAGATTTGGCAAAAAAGGCAGGGTCACAATATCAACCCCGCAAATATGCCTATTTAATGGCAATACTGGAACATAAACGAGAGGAATGCACAAGATGGTTTCGTAACATGGACCCAAAATTATGGACAATGACTTTTGACAATGGAGTACGGTATGGGTGGATGACTTCTAATGTTGCTGGTTAGTGGCCATGTTTTCATGATTATTATTCTATATTGGTTCATTGTTTGATTGTTTATCTATATGGTGTTACTATAATTAACTATGTGTTTTTGCACTATTTGTAGAAAGCTTTAATGGTGTGCTCAAAGGTGCTCAAATGTTCCCAATCATAACATCAGCAAAACTAACTTTTTATAGAACTGTTGCATGGTTTCAAGATAGGCGTGAAGAAAGCAAAAAATTAGTTTCACAAGGCCAAATATATATGACTATGTTATTGAAAAGATGAATGGGCAACTAGGGCGGGAGGTCATACCGTTACACTGATTGCTTGTCAACTTCAAAAGTTCGAGGTCGTTACAGGCGTGCAAAATGCATGATTGCATAAGGGAGGAAACAAACAAGTTGTCGAACTCCTTCAATGATTTTTTAGTTGTGGTAAATGACAATGTTATGGAATTCCCTATTCGCACGTATAAGCAGTATTTCATTTTATTGCTCTTGATTGTGATATGTATATTGAAGAGTGGCGTCTTCTTGATAAGTACATCAAGTGCTATGGCTTGCATAGACTATTATATTTAAAGTCATCCCTAACATTGCTTATGTTTGTAAAAAAAGTTGTCGAAGAACATCTTGTATAACAAAAGAGATGGATATAAGGGAGTCATCTTCTAGGGTTCAATGTGGACATCGTAGATGTGAAGGACATAATCGACGTTCTTGTCCCACTCTTCGAAGTAATGCCACATAAATCATATTTTGTTAATTTGTTGTTATGTTTCTAACATGATGATGTATCATCGAAACCTTTTTGGAAGTGTATTGTACAATGCTTTCATATTGTGTTAGATTATCTTACTTACACACTATACTCTGTTATTTATGTTGTACTCCTAGCGAATGAGTGAATGTATAATTAATTTGATTATCTTCTATTTCATGTTGCTTATGCCTTTTATTTATTCACTATTGATGGATCCAGGGCCATCTGATCCATCAATGTTGACCTTACAGAGCCACCATTGTTCTGGTCCCATATGGGCCGACCACGTATTTAATTAATATTCATCATTTATAATGAAGGTGTACCTTTTCTATTTCATATATTTAACTGTTGTTTTTTTTTTGTAATAGAACATAGCTAAGCTGCATTGCCACTGTCGGCAAGCTGTAATGCAGTGTACATTCCCGTTAGATGATAGGATTGTACCATATTTACCGAGAACTGAATTTTATGGCACTACTCGAGTAGGCTATATCAAACTCGATTGACACTTGATCATAGCTTTGATTGAGCGATGGAGGCAGGAAACTCACACATTTCATCTAGCTGTGGGTGAGGCAACCATAGCCCTACAGGATGTAGAGATTCAGTTGGGTTTGCCTTTTGATGGTTTGCTTGTCACTGGATCCATAGAATTGGATTATGATGCACTTTGTTTTGAGCTACTTGGCTTTGTTTCGGAGGCACGTGAGAGGCAAGGGGATAGACTTAAGCTTTCCATTCTTGCTAATAGAGTCCCTTTATTGGAGGATGCCATAGAACTCCAGATTGAATGATATGCATAGGCGTACATTCTGCAACTAATTGGAGGTTGTCTATTCTCGGATCAATCTAATAATTTAGTGCATTTAGTATACTTGCCTTTACTTACTGATTTCGACCAAGTTAGAGAGTACTCATGGGGCAGTGTGACATTGGCTTGGCTATAACGTTAGATGTGTCATGGAGTTGACTACGAGAAGAAAGGGATGTAAGGGCTCTTATTCTCTTACAACTGTGGGCATGAGATCGATTTCCTTTCTTGGCACCACGTAGAGTTGATCATGTCCACAATGATCCTTATGCGTATTTACCGATACCACCTCCATTGGGATATAGGTAAGGTGATATTTAGTTCAATACTAATCTTATATTCATGACTCAATTGAAAGCAATTATATTTTTTTACTACTTTATTCTTTGATTTGTAGTGGAGAAATGTTCTATTAATAACACAAGTTTAAATAGAATACGTTACTTTAAATACTTTGTAGTGGAGAAATGTTCTATTCCTTGATTAAGTATAGGGAGATGTTGGACATGCAATCTGCTGAATACGTTACTTTAAATACATAGTCTTTGCCAATATTAAAATTTCTCTATGGGTTTTATACATTGCTAATAACAATGTCATCATTGTTTTTCATGCAATTTGAATGTCATACACAGAAGATGTAATCAATGCATTGCCTGCATATTGTCAGCGTGGCCGAGACATTCAGCACACAGTTTCCCCCCTTATATGTTTTGCCATAGTTGAGCTACATTGGCCTGATTGTGTGTTAAGGCAATTCAGTATGTATCAGACTATTCCTGAGTAATGCAATACCCACATTGATCTTTATGATACAAATTTTAGAGGTCAGGCAGATTGTGATTAGCTTGCATACCATAGAAAGTATGTTGACTAGTAGGAGGAACAAATACAAAATTTGGTAGAAGGTGTACTTTATGAGGGTGAAGGAGCTCCAAATAGTAGTTACTATGACCCATATATGGTATGGTATTGAATGATAATGCAAAGGTTTATGACAATAAATGGGGCTACTTTTCATTTTTTGGTGAGAATGTCATTATTTCATTATGTGTTCATGCTTTGATATTATGTCATGTACATAACTATTTTGGTGTTTTTAATACAGGCTAGCCAATTAGCTCAAGTGCACTTACTTAGTCAAAATTTAGATGATGCTTCTATCTAAGAGATTGGGAGGGTTGCCAAGTCTGCATTGGAATTAGTGCATGCAAAGTACATGACACAAGGGGGAAACAGAGAGCATATGCCAACCACCTATGATGCAGCTACTCCCACTCCGGTGCTATTCCCACAACATCACATGAAAACACGTTGGTCTACCCAGGAATGTCTGTGGATCATGATCAATGTGGTGGTACATTCCAAGCTGAGCATGTATTGGTTGATGAGAGGTTGGGGACTGTTGTTCGTGTGAATGAACTTAATTGACTAAGAAGGGGCAAACAAGGGGATAGACAACATGAAGAGCAGTTAAAAACACTATTGAGGCACATAATACTCAACCAAATCATCCTCCTACACAACCTTTATAGCAACAATATACTAGGGTGCATTTGTAGCATAATAAACGACGTCATTGCCATTTTGTGGGATAAAATGATGTTTGTTATTGTGGTTGTCTATGCATAGGAGTTACTTAAGTAAAGTTTAGTAAAGTTACTTTAGTAAAGTTTATGTATTGACAATAGCAAAATAGAAACAATACTTGGATGAGGAAACTTATATAGCAAAGTTTACGTCCATAATGAAAATAACATATTTATCTTGTGGATGTCTTTATTTTGGTCTTTTGTTTTGTTTGATGGGAAGACAACCTTGTTGTGACAAAGTAGGGTTCAACAAAGGCCATGGACTGCTGAAGAAGACAAGAAGCTCATCAACTTCATCCACATTAATGTCCAATACTGTTGGAGAGTTGTTCCTAAGCTTGCAGGTTAGTTTCCAAAACACTTGAAAATGACAATTAGAAATCCTATAGAAATGCCATGGACCAGCTATGTAAGAAAGACATACATCTAGATATTGTTCTTTTGATAAATATTGCTGCAGGTTTGTATGAATTTAGAGGGATAAGAAACTCTATGAAATGATTACTTTTGTATGAATTTACTTGTTCAGATGACTAGTAACTCATTTGAGAGGAAGATTGCTACTTGAAAAGGACAAATGCACAACATAGAAGTAAGTACCTAGGTTTGCTGGTGCTTAAGCTTTGAATTCCATGCTTCTTTGTTTAATTTTTCCTCCAAAACAATGCATGAAAAGTTTAAAAGGGACCAAGGTCGTCTTTGCCATACAATTTTGAGCATACTCGTATACCAGATTTGTTTGAGGATCTCCAATATTCTAACAAGAAAAGTAAGTAGAATTCGTATATATATATATGGCAGAATTTTAAGAAGCTAAAGATTTTCTTTGCAATCCCCAAAATGGACGACCATACCCCATTATCTTTGTGATATTGTTATCACATTTTCCTTTGAATTTGCTGCAATGAAATCTACACAAATTATTTCACATCTTTTAGAGATAAAAGAATTGTATTAAAAGATCTTGGTTCTAAATGGGATACTGGTGATAGGAGCAGAAAGAGATTAAAGCTGAAGCCAGATTATGTACATCCTGGCTCTAATTTAGATATTTTAATCATAAGTATCTTTTTTTTGTTATTGTGCACATTCACTTACTTTCTACAATGTTTTGTTCCTAATGTGTCTGCATTTGAAAACTTGATAATAGGCGAGTACTATGGCTCTGGGTGTCGTGGAGGGCAAGTGAAGTTCTTGTCATTCTTTCTTTATTTTTTTTCTTTTATCCTGGTAAATTTGTAATTTTGTATAGGAGTACTTGTTAGTTTGTTCTCTAATCAATTTAAGATAATACAGTTTTGGTGGGTCTTGCAGAGCAATCAGGTCCCAACACTTACCCAAGAAGTTAATTCATCTCAAATTTTTGTGAGTAGTTAGAGGTACAGTTGCTAGGTGTCAAAACTCTAATTATGATTTTCCCTTTGTAATTTTGTTTGAAACGTCTGCATAACTTATTGTGTCACTTACAAATGCATAATTGATGCATCAATGTGGAAAAAGCTAAGGTAATCAACTTTAGTTGCAAACGTGGCACTTCGTGGAAATTACTGGGTGTTTTGTTTGTATTCATGACTTCAGAAATTTGTACATGATTGAAAGAGGTATATATCCAATAGCTAACAGGTAGCATGTTATAGTCATTATAGTATTAAAAAACTTTTCAATTTTCAATTGTAAACAATAATATGTAGTCCATATCTATTAAAGAGAATTGTTGCATTGTGTTGCAACAATAATTCAACCATAAACTAACTTATTGCCATTGTTTACCAGCATACCTTTCTATCTCTATTTGTTTAGACTTCAGAAGCTCCTACTGGCAAATTAGTTTGATATGGTGATGATCAGTTGTTTATTGTTTACACATGATATATTGTACAAGTGACAATCTATGGATAAACTTGGATGTGCTCAGCTAGGTGATAATTTGTTGCTACATATGGCACCTTGGTTGCAAGTTAAGCATAGGAGCACATGTAGGTTAAAGTTGTTATCTTTCATATATGATTTTAAATTCAATACAAGCCCCATAGCAGAAACATATATTGGTATGATGATATCAAGTTTGCCTTATATATATATATATTTATATATTCCCCAGATTCGTTTCGTTTTGTAGAGTGGGTACCAGCCTTTCTGATGATGAGCTTGATGCTCTCATATTGGAGCCCTATTTCAAGTACTGAAGAAATCAGGTTCTCTATGCTCTCAATAATACTTTAAATAGCCAGTGATATTCGAACAATCAATTCTGAGGTAGCATTAGACACTATAATACCCAGTTTTCCCATTTCAGATTTGCATGGTCGGGAACAAAATGAAACTTTATTGTCCACGCTATCAATTCTACACTTTAATATCATTTTTTTTATTATTCTATTGTTGAGCCCCTTTTTTAACTCTTAAGGTATTTTCTGAGACAAAAGAAGATTAGAAGAACATTACAAGCTAGTTTGCTGAAGAGAAAATAATTACCACTGTTGACACTAATATTGCAGTTGTTGGTGGTGATGTTGCCATTGTTGCTGGTGATCACATTGATTATGGTTCAAGCCTATTAATGATCCTCTTCTCGTGCCTACACAACATTCAAAAATAGTCTTCGATAAAAATTGCAAAAGTTTGAACACCAACTCTCATAATTAATTAACCTTCAGCACGGGGATTTAATTGCTTGTAATTGATGATTATATTGTACAGAATAAGTTCTCAAATTCTCAATAATTATTTTCACCTTTTATTTCCTTTTACAGTGGAAATTAACTTCTCTCACTAGTTTTATGGATTTTGTTTTTGAGATTTTTGATGTTTAATTTGTGTACTTTATCAGTTTATATATCTCTTGCTTTGGTAAAAAAAAATAATCCTCATAAGTGTCTTTTGTAAAGATGTTTTCTTTGTCAAGGAAAGCTTCTTTACAAAAGATGCTTATTTTTCCACAAAAGCATTTCTATGACAAGGATTCAGGGTCAATACAAGGAAAATGTCTTTTGTAAAGACGCTTTCTTTGCACAAGGAAAGCGTCTTATGAAAGATGCTTATCTTGGCACAGGACTTCGCATCAATACAAGAGAAGCGTCTTTTGTAAAGACGCTTTCCTCGTATAAAGAAAGTGTCTTTACAAAAGACGTTTTTGTGCAAATTGTTTCCCAATCGTCTTAATTTCCACGTGGCACACTTACTATAGCAATATGGGTATAATTGGTATACTTTTAAGGGATTAGATATTTTAAATTAATTTTAACATTTTAGGATAATCAAGAAAAAACCCCATTGCCGAAAGACAAACAGTTTAAGGTATTTGTTTTTTTCTTTAGCAACAATGTTCTTTTTAAGATTTTTTTAAAATATATAAAATAAATAAATTATTTTTAAAATACCCAACTCACTAAAATTATATAAAATATACCCAACTTTCAACAGTATTTTGCCACATGTGTGTCCATGTGGTGGTTTGGGGGATCCACATCATTGTTTGAGTAGTCCACGTAAGAGGCGTGAGGTGTTTTTTTGTAAAAACGCCTCCACTATGCTGAGAACAAAATTAAAGCAAGTGGAGAAAAAATGCTTCCACTTGCCACTGTTCAAACCCCAATTGTAAAAGAAAAGCTCAGTAAAAACCTTAAGTAACAACCCTTATGAGCAAACGCTTTCACCATTTTTTGCCCTAGCTGTGAGTCTGCCATCGTCGTGAAGACCCCGTCATTCCTTCATTGTGAACTGTCATTCCATCGCAGTATCGCGGTGAAGGGGTCGCCGTGCAGCATCCCATCGTCATGAATTGGCTCCATTTTTTGGCCTAGCCGTGTAGACCGCCGTCGTTCAATAGTTTTTGTTGTAACTATCTCTTCCTCTTGCTCATGTTTTGTTGTATATTGAGAATGCAATTTTGCCCTAGTTGTGTTGTTGAAAAGATTTTCTTTGGTTTAATGAATTTGAACTTCATTTTTTGATGTTTTTCTTTCCTTTATGCTCAACATGCTTTCTTACTTATGTATAAAATATATTTCAAATAAATTTTGGATAAGCAATATGTCTGTCTAGGACTTGTTATCATGAATTTGATCTATTGTCCATTGTTTTTGAGCTAGTATTCACATATAATTTGGAGTAATGCATACAGAGGGTTGCTGCAACAATAAAAATTTTAAAGTTCTATAACTTTCTAGTAGTGTTCTTTTTATGAATTTGAAAACATAAATTTGTTGCATTTATCTAACGAAAAATAAAATGCCATAGCTAAAGAAGCAAATTAGAAAAATACCAATTGATTTGAAGCTTTAGAAAGTTAAAAAAGTTTGTTGAAATAGAATTAAAAAATAATAATAAGAACTATCCTATTGAGATACTATATATGTTAGGTTTTACTCAATTTTTAAAGCATATGTTTCAAGAATTATTCATATCTAAAATAATTTTGAAAGAACAACAAAATGATTACAATGAATTCTCCAACCTTTGATACTCAGTAAGTAATAATATTTTATATTTGGTCAAGTTTTTTCAACTATAAAATTGAGTGATTTTTCTTGGTTTTTGCCTTGTGTCAAATGCAAATTGTGTGATTTTTGGACACTACGCCCTTAATACTATTGTAGCTTCTTGCTTCAAGTAAAAGGAAGAATATAATATGATGAACTTCATAAAGAAAAATGAAATTTACATTCTTGAGTGGTGTCTACTCTTAACTAGTCTTTTTGTTGCTTGCTTTTCTATGGGACCCATGAAAGAAGATGCTCAATTATATGTTTGGGCTTTACCATTTGAAGAAGGCATGAGAAGAGAGATAATCATGTAGGACACTTTTGTGGGACATATGCCCTTGATTCATCAACACAACATATTGATGTTGCCGATTAACTACTCCCTCTTTTTTCAAAGCTCTTGAGAGGAGAAAACTAGTGGAACCCATTAAAATATACAAGGAAGTGGCAAGAAAAGACCATATGGATAGAAGGAAGGTTGCCCCATTGTCCAAAGATAAATAAGGCAAGGAAAGGGGAAGAAAAGAAAAGAAACAGAAAACAAGTGCCCCACCTTCCATAACTAGTTACTAAACAGGATTTATTTCTTTTTTCTTTTTTCTTTTTTATTTTGTTTTTTCTTTTATCATCTTGATTTATAGGTTCTTTTGCTCATTTTAGAATGAACTCTCATGAAATTAATAAAATATAACAGAAGGATACATGCAATTATTGTCTGATTTATGAGCATGTATATATATATATATATATATATATATATATATATATATTCCTAATCCCAATGTTTGATTTTAACAATTGTGTTTAAAATTTATGAATTTATTTACTCTTTGTGCAATTTTTTTTTAATATACTTTGACATAATAAAAAACAAATAAAAAAGAGAATTGGGAGATGCTAGTTTTATATAATCTTCTTTAAATTAGATATGTAATCTTCTCTTTGAAAAGAAAAATATCACTTATATGTGCATCTATCCTCAAAACTCCAGTACTTCTTGTTTGAGTGGATGAAAAGAAAACATTTAATAGACATTATACACATCTTTGTACATGGAAGATGCTAGTTTAGGTAGGTATCACTCTTTGTTTTACTTTTTGGATCATCATTTCTAAGAGTTGTCATTAAATTGTCTGGATTGATTAACTAGTGCATGAGCATGGTGGCTTTATGGCTTTCATTACTTTTCTCTTCATCATTTGTAGGTGGGAAAAATATTGGAGCCAGTGGTAGAAATCTTTTTTCACTATTCGTTTCTATTTGTCATTATATTTAATTGAGAATGTGTGTTTTGCTACCTTCATATTGTCCTTTTTTATAATATTCTTTTTTTGATTTATTGTGATGATTGTGCATGTGAACGTAGATAAAAGACAGATTTATTTCAGTGCTATGTTATTCTAATGGAAAAGTAGTATCCAATGTCCAAGGTGTATTGTACGATCGTATGCCAACTAGCATTATAAGAGTTTTATTTGGTGTTGGATTTGAAGAGTTTGAAGGAACCATTCGTAATGCACTACAGATATTTGATGGAACAAGAATCAACATGAAATATAGATATCATTTGGTTTATGGTGTTGGAGTGGTAAACTTTATATGTAACACCCCAACCCCCGTATTTTAAGCAGTGTACATGACCATCGTTCTCTTGACAGTGGACTTAACAAAATGGCGGGTCGGGCCAGTGTTACTTTACAAGTGACACTCACTTGTTCATTTCTTTTCAATATCTCATGCCTTTGTATAAGAATTCAAGAATTACAAAATTTTCACTTTAATAGAATCAAGGCAAATTAAAAGAGATAAAGAAATTCAAACTATTTTATTCATAATAAAAAATTGAAAGTACTGGACCTTTCAAAAAGAACTAATTGTTACAGAGGTAGATTTCAAAATACTTTTCAATAGAAATACATAAAAACTTTGGGCAACATGCCCTTAAAAATTATTAAAAAAATATGATAATAAGGTAGAAACTATCTATCCATATTCAACTGCTCCATGGGTTTCATGTTCCTGAAAAATAAGAAAGGAAGGAGTGAGCATATAGCCAAGTGGATCCTTTTTTAACAAACATCTTTCATATTCAATGTCATAACACAATCATAATTCAAACACTTGCAATCATTGGGCGTTTCAAACAACAATTTGTTTAAGTTGAGTCTCAGAGCAAAAGGGCCTTTAATCCCTTGATGCTCTTAACTAAGTAAATAGGGCCCACTCAACATCAACCCGTTAGTGGCACGTGTCGGCATCAACTGGTTACACATGGTGACCCATCAAGTAATGTGGTATACGACCCTCAAGTACTTAGGTCTGAAAACCATATGACCTAACTCATATGAAAAGAACATCCATAGTATCGCCTTGACTACTATGATGGTACGTGATTATTATCACCATCGTCTTAGATTAATTTTCATATCATGATCTCATAAAATAAATTTTAGAATATGAAATCAAACTAAAATTTAGAATATACACAGTCAATTCATGAAACACTGATAAAGCACACATCATACTTTAATTTAAAAGCCTAAGCATGATACCACATGGCATGATGATATGATTGCTCAAACATGAATCAAAACTGAAATACTAAAATAAACATTTAAAATTCTAAAACTAAAATTAAAAATCTTTGAATCCAGTGAAAAACACACAAACAATGAGCATGCCATGAATTTAAATAAGAACAGAAGGGTGTTCTAGAAATCAACTCTACCTTGTGATGCTTTCTTTAGAAATTTTGACAGCAATTCCCCCCACGTACTAGTGCCAATGAAGATCGCCCAACTTAATTCTCCAATTCAAGAGAAGAACTTCTCACACACAAGTATGAGGAAGGAAAGATGGGAAGAGGTGCTAAGAAGAAGGCTTAGAAAATAAGAGGCAATTTCAATTCTTACTTTTGGAATGAGGAAATTGAGAGCTTAAAGGGGTTCATATAGGTTTTCAAAATTAGAAAAATAACAACTTTTGAGTTTTTCTTGGAGTAAAACACCCTAATTCTCTTTAATTTCATACTTCCTAATTTTGAGAATAAAATGAGTATTTTTTGGATTTTAGAAACCTTTTATTTGAATTTTTTGTGATTTTTTCGTAATTTTCATTTTTTAATTTCGGATCCTTTGATCTTGGTTGTCGGATTTCCTCGAGCGCATCAACGGTTCGTGATCAACCAAAAACGTCTCAGTTCTAGACCTTTGGATCTTGCTTGAGCGCAGCACATTTTGCGATCACCGAACGCAGCTTTGATTTGGATGCTTGGATTGTCCTTGAGCGCAACACCAAATCTTCGTTCGCGATCAACGAAATGCGTCTGGACCGTCGGATGGACTTCAAGTGCTGTGTGTAGATCTCAGTTCACGATCAACAAAACAAATCCTAGCCGCACGATCAACCTTGAGCACAGTGTTTGGTTTCACGATTTTGTTTTTGCGCCTACGTTGTGTGCCGTTGAATTTGATGGATTCAATCGTGGCCGTTTGATCTTGATGATTCGGTGCACTCATGCGTTGGTGCAGACTTGATCACGGCTGTCAGATCGTGAGATCTAATTTAGATCTACGATTTGCAGCCGTTGGATATGTTTTAAGTTTATTTTTTTGATTTTCAATCGAATTTCTTGTTTTATTTTTGAATTTTTGCCAAATCTTGATCCCAATTGACTTTCTAATCTTGTTTTCATAAAAAATTGCACATATCCTTGTATTTTTGGCTATAATATCCCATAATATACATTATATTCATATTTTTTCTTCCAAAATTCCAATAAATTGATTTTATTCCTTATTTGGCTAAACTGGGACTTACCAAATTTTTTATCCGTCAATTCCATATAATTTTCTAAGTAAAAATTCAAAATTCATATGAACTTCTCGAGATGTTACGTTATAAGTTTTCCAATCACAAATGATGAAAGTTTAAGACATATATTTGTAATGTTACGAGAAATGCCTCCGCTTAATAATATGGAGATTTATGTTGATGTTATCAGTGGGCTTCCAACTCATCGCTGTGCAAAGGATTTATCAAGGAATTAAAACTATGTTGTATGTAATGCACCAAGGTCATCAGAGGATGTTGCTCCCAGTACAGTTTCACCTATTGCCCCCGTGGCACGTTTACATGATAGTCATTGCGATTTCGATGACGATGGTGATAATGATAAGATGACGATTACCATGGAGCAGTGCTGATTCAGAAAGTGATAGTGATACTGATGAAGCGGCAGAGAGGTTTGATCATGTTCATTTTGGGCATACATTAATGAGGATGATAGATCAAGATGGGTCTATGGAACCAATCAGGATTATAAGATGATGTTCACTTTGGGTTAAGCATAGAGGATGATGAATCACTAGACACTCCATTGCATCATCAAAATGATACACCCCAACACACCATATAGGATATGAAGTTCTATCTCCAAGCT
>JAJIYU010004382.1:0-24459 GCA_030144865.1 Tinospora cordifolia | reverse complement strand
TTTGCACTATTGAATTTATTCTAAGGCATGTGGTATTGAAAAATAGAAAGTCAAGTGTGTGTCGCTTGTAAAGTAACTCGTCCCAACTCGCCAAATGGTTAGGTCCGCCATTCAAATATGGCGGTTATGTCCAAAACTCAAGGAATTGGGGGTTGGGGGTGTTACAGAAGATCACCCAAATTAATTTCCCAACCCAAGAGAAAAACTTCTCACACTCAAGAGAGAGGAAAGAAAGGTGAGAAGAGGTGCCAAGAAGAGGACTTAGAGAAAATAAGAAGAAATTTCAACTCTTATTTTTGGAATGAGGGAAGTGAGAGCCTAGGGGGGTTTATATAGGTTTTCAAAGGGGGGAAAAAAGAAACTTTTGAGTTTTTCTTAGAGTAAAACACCTAAATTCTCTACAATTTCGTATTTCCTAATTTTAAGGGGAAAATAAGTATTTTTCAAATTTTTTTTCAGAATTTAAAAATTAATTTTTGGTGTTTATCTCGATTTTTCAATATTTTCGGTGAATTTTTCGTTGATTTTTGTGTTTTTTCATATTTTATAATTTGGCTATTATTTAGTGCATCGGATCATCCTCGAGACACGCACACGAATATGATCGGAGGGTCGAGATTGGCGCACACAGAGTCGCATCGTGCATTTTCGCGATCATGGTTTTGCGGCTTTGATCACGACCATCCGATCGTCCTCGATCATTTTCGTCTGTTCAATCTTCGTTATCCTGTGCTTGTGTGTTGGTGCGGATCAGCTTGCAGCTGTCGGATCGTGAAATCGGATTCAGATCTACGGTTTACAGTCGTTGGATGCATTTTGAGTTATATTTATATGATTTTTAGCAAAATTTCATGTCCTATTTTTGAATTTTTGCCAAATCTTAATCCAAATTGACTTTCTAATCTAGTTTTCATCAAAAATTGTACATATCCTTGTATTTTTGGCTATGATATCCCATGATATACATTATATTCATATATTTTCTTTCAAAAATCCATTAAATTAATTTTATTCTTTATTTGCCTAAATTAGGACTTACCAAATTTTTCCTCTGTCAATTCTGTATAATTCTCTAAATAAATTTTCAAATTTTATATGAATTTTTGAGATGTTACAGCTAAGCACATCAAACACCCCAGGCGTAAAATGATACTTTGGTCACCAGGGGTAAAATAATCAATTCACAGGAAAATGAACTATAGAACAACACTATATAAATCATTGAATGATTTTATGCATAGAAAATTTTTTAGAAGAACTAGGGGCAAAACAATAATTTTGCAACCGGAAGGTGAAATTGTCATTTTACCTAAACCTAGATGCCTGTGACAATGTAGAGTCAATTATGAAGTGATTATAGAGTCAATGTGAAGTCATTTATGAAGGAAACATCAAATAAATATGTAGTTAATGTGAAGTCAATGCAAAGTCAATGTGAACTCATTTATGAAGTCAACATGCTTATTTACAAGTCATTACGAAGTTAATTATGAAGTTATTATAGAGTCAACAGAAAGAAATGCAGAGTCAATGTAGATTCATTAGGAAGTCATATAAAATCAATACAAAGTTATTTATGAAGTCAATATGCTTATTATAAAGTCAACTATAAAGTTACTAGAGAATCAACAGATAGAAGTGTGGAGTCAATGTAAAGTTGTTATGAAGTCGTTATAAAGTCAATACAAAGTCATTCATGGAGTCAATATTCTTATTATGAAGTCAACTATGAAGTTATTATAGTGTCAACATAGAGAAATGTGGAGTTAATGTAGAGTCGTTATAAAGTTGTTATAAATTCAATACAAAGTCATTCAAGTCAATGCAAAGTCATTCAAGTCATAATGAAGTCAATACAAGTCATTCAAGTCATTATAAAGTCAAGGAAACATATTTCTTGAAATCATCCTAAACATTCTTTAAAGACAAACAAAGGAAGAAGTCACTAACCGCAAGGTTGAAGATCCAAGGCTAGTATAACCATAAGCAAGGGCCCAAAAGAACTTATTAGATAGATGGAAGTGACTACTGAAACTCTTTAGCATTATTTTGGTTTGAATATGAAACATGATTGTGCATTTAGTATTATTTAAAGCTTGAAAGCATGCTAAGAGTGTATGTGTCTCACATGAATACCTGGTCGCTTGTTGTGTGAATTCATAGCATGCCATACCTTGTATGAATGTTTATTACAGTTTAGAATGCATGTTTTGCACACAATGTAATAAATAGTATGTCTGATGTGATTATAAGCATGATGAATTGTTAATTTATATCCATTGCCATGTATATTGGATATCGAAATTCTGAAAATGCTCGTGGTCACTAATTTAAGATGATTAAGTGAATGAACCATGTACTGGCATGATGATGAGGATACTGCGGTCAGGTCCGACATCATCGTGGGTATGTCTCACCCTTGGTGGGTCTTTGATTGAAACGGGACTATGAGTCTAAGTGAGACTTCACTCTGGTTTGATCATCGAGTGAGACATCAACACCAAGATAGGGTTTTGAGTGAGTGACAGGCCTTTCAGCGCTACGTTGAATACTCTGAACCTAAGTTGGAATGTTGAGGAAAAAATCTTTCTGGTCTTAACGTTAAGTTAAATAATTGAATTATGGAAATGCTTATTGCATTAAAAGTGCTTGCATGTTTGTATTTTAACTATTATAATGCTTGAGATGTTTTGTGTATGATCCATTGGGCTCTTGACCTCACCCCCACTAATTTGTTTTAAGGTAACCCTTGAAGGCACTTATGTTGTCAAGTGAAGAGCTACATTTTTGTAGTCATGATACACCTCACATTTGAAGTTGTGTAAGAGTAATGTACTCATTGTCTACCAGTTTGTAAGGCATGAGACCCATATTTAATTCATGTTTGGTCAATTTAATTATTGACTTCGGTCATGGCGCCAGGTATTATTTATTTAATTCATTTGAACTCAGGCACGAGGTCTAAGTATTTTATTTATCTCTGAATTTAACCATGTTATTATATTTAGACATGCCGTCCCCATTTTAAATCATGCATAATGGTATTATTTATGTTTTTGGACTCTGATATTTTATTAGGATGGTGTGAGAAAGGAAAGAACATAAGTAATGTTACAGTCTTGGAATAGTAAAAGCGGAAGTGACTGCATGATTCCTTCTTGAGACGAGAAACGAAGACGCCCAGTCACCATGCCACAAGATTCGGGGGCGGGGGTGTTGCATTACTCCTACACATGGAGTTGGATACATTCTGCATACAAATCTTTTACAGAATGGATTGGGCGCAGTATTGTTGTAAAAAGGAAAGATTGTTACTTAAGATCCATAAACAAATTATCCAATGCTTGATTGGATACCATCAAGACAAATAAGTACAAATTTTGATGACGAAATTCTTTTAAGGGGGTAGATTGTAATACCCTAATAAATTCTTGAATAAGAATATGCTAGATCATAAATGAGTCCACGAAAATGCTAAGGACATTAAATACCGCAGAAGTAAAATGGTAATTTGATCACCCAAGAGTAAAATGGTAATTTAATCACCTAGGGATAATGTAACACCCTGACGCCCGTATTCTTCACTATGAGTGTTTGGAATTAACCACTGTTGAAACAGTGGACTTAACCACAATGTGGATCGGGTTTGATGTTATTTTACAAGTGACACACACTTGATTTTCTATTTCCAACATCTCGTGCCTTAATACAAAAACTAAACAAGGCCACACTATAAGAGATAAAAGGAAATTCTAATCTTTATTAATTCATAAAGAGAAAAGTACATAACTTTTACTGAAAAAAACAATTACAGCGAAAATCATAACAAAATTGGGCAAACATGCCTTACATAGAAATTTTTAAATCAAAGGAGATGTCATAAGTCCTTGCATATTCAATTTCCTAAAAAATGTTAAAGGAAGGGTGAGCACTAAACTCAATGGATCTAAAATAACTATTTTTATATTCAAATCACTAACACATTCATAATTCAAACACTAACAAACATTAGGTGTTTCAAGCATCAAGTTATGTAAAGTTGGAACTTAGACCAAATGAGTTTTTCAACCCTTGATGTTCTCAACTAAGTGACTCCTTAGGGTGAAATATGACCTTTCTTAGTAATTTTCATTCGATTTTGGACTTAAGGACTCAAACCCACCAACCAATCACTTAAGCATTACAAACCTCATGAACCAATCATAAGAAGAGAACACCCATAGCAACCATGTGTCTACTATGATTGTACATGGTTAAAATCATCATTTTCTCATATTAAATCCCATAATCATGAAACATAAATAAAAATTTCAGAATATGGCATGAAAATGAAAATAAAATTTAGAATTTCATAGAACCAAACATTCAACATTCACCATATGCATCAAGCATTTAGACAATCCCTAAAAACATGGCACTAGTAAGGGGCGTTCATCCTGCATACACGGATAAAATCAAACTAAAAACATGCATAAATACTGAAAGCTGAAATTATACTAAGAGAATTTTAGAAAAATAATATGAAAAAAAAGAATAAGCATGCTAATGGTTTAAACAAGAGAAGGCATTTAAGAGAAGAAACTTCCACCTTAGATGAGACGTTTTTCCCAAATTCTAACAGAGGTTCCCTTCGCTTTAGCACTTTCTAATCTCAGCAAAACAACTCTCTACTGACTAAATACTAAAACTAAAAGTCTCTCACCTTTGCACAAAAGAAAACTGAAAAAAAAAAAGAAGAAAAAGAAGTTTGAGAGCACAAAAGGAAAGAGTCTCTCTTGTTGTTGGAGTGAGTGATTGTGAGCAACTTAGGGGGGTATTTATAGTTTTTCAAGAGCCAAGGGGGACGTCCTAGGGTAGCTTGGGCAACATGCGCAGTTTTCACTTTTGAGCAAGTTTCCAAACACTAAAAGAGAGGCATGGTAAGTGAGCACAAGAATCACTAAACTTGCCAATTTTCTTATGAGCTATGATTTGATTCTCTATTAAATTTCTTAATTAATATAAGAGAATATGTTCAGACTTAGAATAATGTTAATATCAATTGGGACGTGCTCTAGTGAGCATAGCAAATTTCTAGTCTAGTTTGGCAAGTACATGTGAGCAAGAATCTTTCCTTTGTCCATTTCCTTTGTCTACGCGTCACTGTTAGTGTATAATGGGATTCTTTCTTCTTTGGACGTCCAGCCTAGTGACTATGCTATCAATCTTGAGGGGACACCATAACATAGTCTAATATTCATATCTAAGATTAAAGAAACTCCCCAATTTGGTTTAAACCAAAAGGTGGTGTCCCATATGTGAGAATTACTCAATTAAGGCACCAAAATGGGAGAAGAAAGTTTCCATTTTTTATTCACTCTTGTGGGTGGGATGGACCAGTTTTACTTAGGTGAGGCATAGAACACATAATTATTAGCTTGGTGCATGGAATCAATCTTCATGGATTTCCACATCCTAGGTGGGACATCTCATATGGGTGGTGTACTGAATCACTTGTGTGGTACATTGGATCATGTTTCAAGGAATCACATAAGGCAAGACATCCCATTGTAGTTGAGTAGGGTGGGGTGCAGCCGATCATGATGATCTACTCATATGACTTGCACATGCTTTGGGTGACCATGCCTTTATGGGTTTACATGAATTTAATAAAATTTAATGTCTCCCTAATCACTAGGAATTTAGGTCTATAACCCATAGTTTTGGAACCACATGATCAAGACACAAATTTTAAGGTATAGTTTGGCCCAAGATTGTTTTTTTTTTTTAAACCTTCCTTATTTATAGCTCACTAAAGGTATTTGCCTCAATCTTGACCAATTGTTCAAATTTTTTGATATGTCATGTGTCTTGTTAGTTTATGTCATCCCGTGGAATTTTTGGTCATTTCGAATCCTAGAAGTATCCTAAATGCCACTTCTTTCTTAATTTAAACCCCTAAGGTGTTTGACAAAATGAGAGCCCTAATCTTGACCAATTGAGTTAATTTTCAGATATGTTGTTCAATTGGCCGGTTCAAGTTACTTTGCTTCATTTCAAGTGATTTTGGATGCTTGAAGGTTACTAAATGAGAATTTTAGAGCCTGCTAAATTTAGCCTTGAAAGGAGCTCGGTTTCATTTTGCACACAAATTTTACTGAATACACCTTGAATTTCGTTTCATTTGGTAAGAAGTTTTCAAGGTTGTAATTTCATTTGGTAAAAAGCTTTCAAGGTATTACAACCTACTCTCCTTGCAAAAGTTTCATCCTCGAAGTTTGCACATAGTTAAGGATTTCTATTGAAAATGTGTGGATACTTTGTCTTTATTTAGCTTTCTAGCTCCTGAGTGGCTTCTTATACCCACTGATGTTTCCACAACACTTTCACCAATAGAATGTCCTTTATTCTTAAACTTTGTACCTTGTAATCGAGGATTCTGACTGCTATGTTCTCGTAAGTAGCATCATCTTGGATAGTTATTTCCTCCCAATGGATGATGTGAGAGGGGTTAGGTTCATACTTTCTCAATATGAATACATGGAATACGTTATGAGCTGAAGTCATCTGGTTTGGTAGGTCCAACTCATAAGCACATTCCCCAATCCTTTGAAGTATTTCAAAGTGCATGGATAAATCTAGGAGACAACTTCCCTTTGAATCTAAATCTCTTGATGCCCTTTTGAGGACTGACTCTTAGGAACACTTTGTCCCTGACATAAAACTCTACTGGTCTTCTCCTCTTGTCAGCATAGCTCGAATGGAGCCATCTTAATGCTTGCCTGATAACTATTGTTATAGGCAAACTCTGTCAGGTATAGGTACTTGCTCTAGTTCCCCTTAAAGTCTAGGATGCAAAACCTTAGCATATCCACTAAAATCTGGATAACTCTTTCAGACTGTCCATCTGTCTAAGGATGAAATGTTTACTCATTGAGACCTTCGTACCCAACTCCTTCTATAGACTCTACCTGAATTGTGAAATGAAGTGAGAATCTATGTTAGACACAATTGATTTAGGCATGCCATGAAGCCTTACTATTTCCTTGACTTAGAGTTCTCCTAGCTTACTAACTTGGTCTATGGATTTGATTGGCAAGAAGTGAACCACTTTGGTGAGAAGATCCACAATAATCCAAATAGTGTATTCTTCCTTCTGGTTCCTAGGCAAACCACTGACGAAGTCCATGGCAATGTCATCCCATTTCCATTCAGCGATAGGGAGTGGTTGTAAAATTTCAGAGGGTTTCCGGTGCTCTACTTTAACTTGTTGGCAAGTTAAGCACTTGGAGACATGCTTAGCCATGTCTCTCTTCATTCCTTTCCACCAAGAAGTCTTTCTGAGGTTTTGGTACATCTTGTCTCCTCCTGGATGCATCTTATACTTGGTTTGATGAGCCTCATCCATGATGACTTTCTTACTCTGCCCATTTTGAGGTACACAGATCCTCTCCCCGAGTCGTAGGGTATTCTCAGCGTCCATCCTAAAATTAGGATTTCTACCGTACTTAACACCTTCCATCAGTCTAATGAGGCACTTGTCTTGCATCTATTCCTCCCTGATCTATTATATAAGGCCTGGTTGGCAAGACATGTTGTTGAGGTAGGCTTCCTCCTCATTAAGGGTCACTCCCAACCTAAAGTCCACAACCAGCTGGAACATTTGGCCCTTTTCCTCTTCATGCTTGTGGAACTTCCGTCTCAAGGCATTGGCTACAATGTTGGCCTTCCCTAGATGGTAGTGTAATTGGAAGTCATAATCTTTAAGAAACTCCATCCATCTTCATTGCCTGAGGTTTAACTCCTTCTGTGTGTAGATATGTTTCATGCTTTTGTGATTTGAAAATAGGTCGAACCTTTCACCATAAAGGTAATGTCTTCATATCTTCAGAGTAAACACTGTGGCTGCTACTTCTAGGTTGTGAATAGGATAATTTCTCTCATGGACCTTCTGTTGTCTCGAATCATAAGCGATAGCTTGTTTTTCCTGCATTAAGACTACACTTAGTCCACTCAGCGAGGCATCAGTATAAAGGGTGTAAGTGACACCAAGAGTTGGAGTGGTTAACATAGGGGCCATAGTCAATCTCTTCTTCAGTTTTTGGAATGCTTGTTCACACTTATCATCCCATTCGAGCTTAACTCCCTTTCTGGTCAACTTGGTCATAGGCCTTGCCAACTTGGAGAAGTCTTAGATGAACCTTCTTAGTAGCCAACCAATCCCAAGAAGCTTCTAATTTTCATCACAGTCTTAAGCTACTTCCAATTCATTATTGCTTTTACCATTTCTCGAGTCTACAACAATGCCTTCTGTTGATACAACATGACCCAGGAACTTGACCGTCTTCATCCAAAATTCGCATTTGCTATACTTAGCATATAGCTGGTTTCTCCTGAGGGTCTCCAACCCAATCCTCAAGTGTTCTAGATGTTCAGCCTCAGACTTGGAGTAGATCAAGATGTCATCCACGAATACCACCACAAACTAGTCAAGGTATTGTCTGAACACTTGATTCATCAAATTTATGAAAGCCACCAGGGCATTGGTTAAACCAAAGGGCATAACGATGAATTCAAGGTATCCATATCTGGTTCTAAAGGTTTTCTTGTGGATATCTAACTCCTTGATTCTCAACTGATGATAGCTTGACCTAAGATCAATCTTAGAAAAATGACTGGCTCCTTATAATTAATCGAATAGATCATCAATCCTTGGCAAATGATACTTATCCTTCATTGTCGCATGGTTCAACTTCTGATAATCGACACATAGTCTCATGGAACCACCTTTCTTTTTTACGAACAATATTGGAACTCCCCAAGGTGATTCACTTAACCTGATGAACCCTTTCTCCCTGAGCTCATCTAATTGGGTCTTTAACTCAACCAATTCTATACGAAGGTATGGCTATAGGGTTGGTTCCAGGATTCAATTTTGAATTCTAACTCCCTAGCTAGTGGTAGTTCGGGTAATTCAACTGGGAACACATCCTCGTACTCACTAGCCGCGAATAGGTCTTCTATTCTATTTAGGTTAACTAGCTCTTCTTTAGTGAGTTCCTTGAACTCATTTGTCGGTGTCAGACAGTTCAACAAGGCTATGGTTGGACTCCTCGTTAGTTTCTACATATCCCCATTGATTTTGAAGGTTTCCCCAGAAGATAGAGTCATGGTTACCTGTCTCTTAGGACAATCTATCTGGGCTTGATACTAGTGGATCCAGTCCATCCCTAGGATTGCATCATAACCATAAAAAGGTAGGGTGCATAGGTCAACTATTAAAAGTTTGTCCCCGAACCTTGGATTATAACTACACATTCTTTTTGAAGTCACAGTGGTCCCTATTGGTGTGGACACATTCAAATTTACAGGAAATGGTTTCATCACAAGTTATAACCTATCAGCTAGTTGTTCAGAGATAAAGGATTTTGAGGCACCTGAATTAAATAACAATCTTACAACAACATTAAACAATAAGAACATACCTTCTACTACAGGGACCTGGTCTGGTTCTAACCACGACCCTAGTTCTGCCCTAGATTGGCATTCTACTTTTGAGGTCTGGCTTGAGGACAACCTCCTCCATGAGCATTATGGGGTTCCTGCTGTTGGGGAGCCTAGGCTGGTGTAGTCGAGCAGTCTTTAGCAAGATGGCTCCTCTGTTTGCATAGGTAACACAACCCCAATCTCTTTGCTTGTTCCCTCGCCTCCCCCTTATTCTGCCCCTGTCCTTGTTGGTCCTTCTCATTCTCGGACCGCTTTTTTGTTCCCCTCAACCTTTGTTCCCGGTTGAGTTCGTACTCTAAAATCAAAGCCCATTCAACTACCTCCATGTAGGTTCAGAGGTCCAATGCCATAAGCACCTTCCATACCCTCAAGAAAAACAAAAATGGTACCAATCATTCACCATACATGGTCCCTCATTCTTTGAGTCCAAGCTTCTTCCATACCCTCAAATTTCTTCACATTCCATACTACACAGAAACCAAAAGATATAGAAGTTTCTCGGTCCCGCATCCTGATCAAACAATTTTCTATTTTCACACAATGTTTGTTTCTTGTCATTTCCTAGAGATTTATGCTTTTGATCAACTGTGTCACTCATGGCTACACTAGTTTTTATCCAAGGTCTATTATTTGGACATACAGTTTGATCTGGTTGACTCACAACCTCTGTGTAGTCAAGATACCACCTTTGGCATCTACAAATTTGTTGCCCTAATTTTCCAACCTTCTAATTTTCTTTTATAGAAAGTAAAGGTGTTCTTCAACTTAGAAAATTCATACAAGCTGGTGGGACAACCTCCAGATCAGATGGCGAAACCGAAGTCTGCTTAGCAACTGTGCTTTCTAGGGCGAGATAACCCACCTCCCTTTCAATGTTTAACTTTACTCAGGACAAGGCTTACCCACTATTAGCTTAACTTGTAGTTTTTGTATCCAAATAAAACATTTCAAAAAATATTTATTTCCTTTTTGAAAACATTTCTAAAAACGTTTTTCAATTTCGAAATAGAAGGTAGGGCAATCAAATTTTCAATTTGACTCATTGTGAAACAATACACAATTTGGGTTTCTAATTCTTGTCAATCAACTAATGATTGACTTTCTAATTCAAAATAAAACCAGACTCATTTTAGGGCAAAATTTGGCAGGTTTTCGAGAGTCTTATTTGATCACCTTTAGGGACCCAAAACAATTTGAAATGAAGTAAGGTGACATGAACCAACTAAGTAGACAACATATCCAAAAATTAGAACAATTTGGTTAAGGTTAGGGTTTTCATTTGCAAAACGGCCTTCAAGGGGTCCAAATTAGAAAGAATTGTCATTTAAGGTACTTTAGGGGGTTTGAAATGACCCAAAACGAAATGCAATGATATGAACTAACAAAATGAATGAAATATCTAAGAATCAGAACAATTGGCCAAGATTTGAATTTTCATTTTCCTAGTGACCTCTGGGTTTTAAATAAGGAAAGTTTTTTAAGGAAAATCACCTAAGGTCAAACGATACCTTAAAATGTGCATTGGGTTCATGTTATTCCAAAATTATAGGATATAAATCACAATTTCATGTAAATAAGGAGATATTAATTTTTATTTGATTTTTGTGAACCCATGAAGTCATGGCCACCCCTAACATGTGCAAGTCACATGGGTAGAACACCTTGATCATGTGCACCCTACCCTACCCTAAGCTCTATGGGATGTGTCCATTATTTGAAACCATGAAGAATGATGCCATGTTCCATGTAAATGATCAAGTATGCCCACACCTATTGAAACCATGAAGAATGATTCCATGTGCCAAGATGAATGATCATGTATACTAAGTTTACATATAAAATGTCTCATAAGTGCAGTTGTGGGCACACATGTGACAAACCCAAGATAGAAGTTTAATGAGAGTGGTTAATTTAAAGAGATATAGAAAGATTTCTTCGCTTAGAAAAAAAATCAAAAAATAGAAACTTGCCTCATGCTCATATGTGGAGTCAAAAAGGGAGAGAATCTAAGGGAAATAAGAAACATTCCAAAGCTTTGTTTTTGTGAGCCCATATTAGAAACTTATTTGATTTTATGAATCACAACATATTAGAATGTTTTCCTACTAATAGAGGACGTCCAAGAGAGATTAGAATGTATTCTAAACCTTTAATTGCGTTTACTCACATAAAATAAACAAATAAGGTTGAAAGATTTTGCTCACACTTGGATTGAAAACCTTAGTGGTCTTACTTCCCAACCATGAGCACACTTGCCTTTTTTATGCAAATCATCCCCTTATGAGTTTGGAAACATGCCCAAACGTGGTGAGCTGCCATAGCTGCCCTAAATGCCCTCCTTGTGCTCATGAACACCTATAAATACCTTCTCTTTCTCACATTCATCTCATCCTAAAGCAAAGAGTTGACACTTCCCTCTTTGCTTGTTCTTGTTTTCTTCTTAGCACCCCTTCTCACTCTCTTTTCTTTCTAGTATGAGAAGTTTTTATTTCAATATTTTAAAGAGTTGTTGAACTAGTTTTGTTGGTGATTAGAAGATCTTGAAGTTCTAAAAGTGGTAGATAAAGGAAACTTCTGCCGGATTCGACAAAGAAACTCTGATTAAGGTGGAGGAGATTTCTTGAACTTCTACTTCGCTCTTTTAAATTTCTAGCATGTTCATGCTTGTTTCAATTCTAGCTTTTAACAAGTTTTATTTTAGTTTCAGCATTTTAATCATATTTTAATTTTAGTTTAGCATGTTTTATGTTTTAATCACTTGTAAGAGCATGTCATGCTTAGAATCCATGTTTAGGATTTAATTCAATGTTTCAAGCATGCTATGTAATATTTACATGCTTTCTTGGTTGTTTAAAATTCTGATATTTACATTTTGAATTTCTTTTATGATTATGTGATTCTTAAATATAAGAAATTGAAGACAAAAATCACGTACTGTCATAGTAACCCGTATGGGTGCTACGGGTGTTCTTAACACATGCTTGAAGTGTGGGTTGCGGGGCGCAACTAAGGGATACTTGGTATCTGACATCCAATGGAAAGTGACAAAGAAATGTCTTTCCACCCTAAAGAGGGGTATCTAAATTAAGAACATCAAGGGAGTAGAACCCCTTTTAGTCATAACATCAACTAAAACCAAAAAGTTGCTTGAATCACTTAAATGTATGAAAGTGTTTGAATTTGGATGTGTTATTGATTTGAAATAGTAAATTAGCTATTTAATAAATGATTCATTGGGCTATGTGCTCATCCCTTCCTTTTATTTTTCAGGAAACTGAAATGCATGATCAAGCTTGCTAAAGAATTAGAAAGTCTATTTTTAGAAAGTTTCTATGTAAGGCCATATTGCCTAAATTTTGAATAAAGACTTCTGCTGAATTTTTGTTTTAAATTTTTGAGTTACATACTCTTTTTTTATTATATGAATTCAATAATGTATTTCTTTATTTTATTTTAAATAAATAAATAGTTTGAAGTTTTCCTTTATTGACTTGTATTATCTTGTTGAAAATTAAACTCAGTGGAAGTAAATTTATGAGTATTTCAATAAGTGATAAAATAAAGGAACTGAGATGCAAGTTATGTACTTGTAAATGTAACATAAGACCCAACCTGCCTTATGGTTGAGCTTAAACCTGTCTCTAGGGGGTTGGGATGTTACATCTAAAGCCTAGGTTTTTAATACTTGTCAATCAACAGTGGAATTCTAACAAAATTGGGCAAACATGCCCTACATAAGGAAGGTTTCTAAAGAAACCTAGGCTTTAGGTGCCTTGGCCTAGAATTAGAAAGTCAATCATTAGTTGATTGACATGAATTAAAAACCCTAATTGAGTATTGTTTTACAATGATTCAAATTGAAATTTTGATAGCCTTACCTTCTATTTTGAAATTGAAAAAAAATATTTTTAGAAAGTGTTTTCAAAAAAGAAATAAACATTTTTTTTTATTTTTTGTTTGGATTCAAAGACTACACGTTGAGCTAATAGTAGGTAAGCTTTGTCCCGAGTAAAGTTAAACATTGAAAGGGAGGTGGGTTATCCCATCCTAGAAAGCATGGTTGCTAAGTAGACTTTGGTCTCGCCGTCCGATTTGAAGGTTGTCCCATCAATTTATACAAGCGGTTCAAATTAAAGAACACCCTCACTTTCTATAAAAAGAAAATTAGAAGGTTGAAAAATTAGGATAAGAAATTTGAAAATGCCAAAGGAAGTATCCTAACTAAATAGAGGTTGTGAATCAACCAAATTAAACCATAGGTCCAAATAATAGAACTTAGATAGAAACAGGTATAGCCATGAGAGGCACAGTGGATCAAAAGCATAAATCTCTAAGACATGACTAGAAACTAACATTGTGTGAAAACAAAAAATTGTTTGATTAGGACACGGGACTGAGAAGCTTCTATATCTTTCAGTTTCTATGTAGTACGGGATGCATAGGAATTCAGGTGCGCGGAGGAAGCCCGGACTCAAAGAATGATGAACCATGTATGGTGAATGATCAGTAGCTATGGAAGAATGGGTTTCTCTATGCTCACTGGGATGGGGCAGATGGGTATAGTGGGCTCGGGAACCATAGTTATCGAGTAATTCATGAAATTGTTTGAGTGCGGCTCTGTTCAAGGTGAAAGCCTAAGTGGAAGGGGTAGAGTGGGATGGGGCACTTAAACCTAGAAGCTTAGGTAGAAGCTTGGAACTTTGTTGTGCTAGCTTGATTGTATGATCATTTGAAAAGCATGATCCAATATTTACTTGCTTTGAAACCAAATCCTGTACCCATGCATGAAAAGAACCTAGAAGAAAAACCTTTAGGCCACTGAATGAATCGAGAAGCTAAAAGCATGAACCTAGAGTCATCATAGTACAAATGTCTATCGAATACTGATGATTTGCTCGATTTATAGAAAATGGCTGGAGTAAGAAGACACCCTAACCAATCAACCACTTCGGATGAAATCGAGCAGGGACAACAAGGATTGTCGACTAGAATTGAGACAAGGCTCGCGGCAATGATGACTGAGATGTCTCAGCGAATATTGGACCAATTGATGAGGGCTCTACCACAAATGATCCCTTAGGCAGCGGAACAACCACAGGTACCTGAACCTATTTTGGTTCCACCACCAGCATACATATTGCAAGAACATTAGAGAAACCAAGAGGCGTAGGAGGTTGCGAAACAAACGAAGCTCCTGATAGATTTGGAAAAGCTTAACCCTCCATCTTTTGATGGTACCAAGACCTACATCTAGGCCGACCATTGGTACCAAGAGATGGAAGAATTGTTGAACGTATTGAAGGTGACAAGCCAACAATGAGTGGCACTAGCCACACACCGTTTCAAGGGACCAGCCCTAGGATGGTGGAGAATGATGCAATTGGACCCCGATACTGAGACTGAAACAATGAACTAGGAGGAGCTCAAGGAACGCTTCTATGAAAAGTTTTTCCCTGAAGCAACCCTTCGAAAGCTTTAGGATGACTTTGTCAAGCTAAACCAAATAGACCTGACTGTGACAGAGTATAAGAGGAAGTTCACAGAGTTGACCAAGTTCTCTCCAGATATGATAAGGGGAAAAAATGAAGGCTATTAGGTTTGTGCAGGGTCTCAAATTGAGATTGGGAAGGTGCTTATGGCATTGGACCTCCAAACCTACAAGGAGGTAGTCAAATGGGCTCTGATTTTAGAGCAAGAACTCAACCGTAAATAAAGGTTGAGGGGAACAAATAAGTGGCCTGGGAATGAAAAGGACCAGCAAGGGGTGTAACACCCCAATTTTCAATCGGACTTCCAAACACGTGATATTAGTCGTGGCCCGTTGAGAATAGGGATGCTACTAAAATACTTCTTCTGTCAAATATTTTCCTTCAAATTCAAATTATGATAAATAGTCCTCATAGAAATACATTTCTCATAAAGCAAGAGATTAAAATCATTTTCCACTTTGTCCACCGGTTTTCAATAGTTAGAAAATCAGAGTTAAATAAAAAACAACTTAAATCAAAAATCATAACTCATAAATTTCAAATTACGTGGAAGAATCACTTCAAAATTTCCATTAAGAAGGTAAATATTAAACATACAAACTCGTTTGATAACTTAAACAATTGAAATGTAAAACCAAAATAATTACATGTAAATTGGTTGAGCACATTAAACAGAATATAACCTCCAAAGCCTCTTATCCCGGACAACCTCTCTCATGAGGTGTCCAATCAAAAGGGTGAGTCTTCTGACATAAGTTACAGAAATCTACATCCATGTGTACCTGAAAAATAAAATGGGAGTAAACTCGAAAGCCCAATGATCATTCCTACACATCACACACATTATATAGACCCAATCCCGAACATTACAAACACTTTCAAACATTAGGCGTTTCAAACATTCATTTGGTTTTAGTTGTAACCTAAGACCGGAAGAGGGTTGAGATACCTCTCAGTATTCCCCGTGATCCAATCTAATCCTAGAAAGTCTCGAGGACAATCTAAAATTAGTCAAGTCATCAGTATCACAACCTAAAAGAGAATACTTACTGCAGCTGATATTGTCTCCCAAATACTTCGAGTTGTCGCAGGCACCTCCAGTTGGAAATACCTACGATTTGCCTTATAGCTTATCGATCTCAAGCGGTGGCATATAGGAGATACTACCTCGATCAGCTTTAGGCTCATCGATCGCACCGTCACATGGATTCTTAATAATCCTTCGTCTTATTTTAGTTTCACACACAAATTCAATCACACTCAAGCATTTCGCAATCCAATGGACAATTTCTCAAATTATGCATACAATGCAATGGTAGTCTGAATAAATAACAAGTGTTATAAAATGTAATCTACGTGATAATCAAATGAATAATTTGTGCTATCTAGTGCATTTTCTCTATTTATGCATGTTGTGAAATATTTATGTGTGAAATGAAAAAGTCATCATTTAGTCACATCATAACACAATCACTCCAAATAGTCCAAACAATTTCATAATAAAATTTTCTGATGACCTAAACCTATTCACACAAATGTTCTAAATTTTAAATCTATATAATACATATAAGCAAGAAAATCATGCCCACCTAATTTCGCAGATCTTCAAAATTCTCTTGCTTTCCGTCAAGTCATTCGATACTCTAAACTTGTAAAATCTGAAATTTAACAATCAATGAAAATTTTTAAGTTCCTAGTTAATATTCAATCTCATTCGAAATTGTTTTTAAGCTTAAATAATTTCTAAATTAGTTATAGAGTTTAAATATTTATTTCAACTAATTTAGAGTTATTTCAAAATTCTAGGATTTTATATAATCTAATTTAAATTAATTTCTAAGTCTTGCAACTCTTAATCCGAAATTAAAACTTAAACAATTAATTTTCAAATTTCTACAATTTATTTATTTCTAAATAAATTATTTAGTTCCGAACAATAATTTAAAAACACTAAGACTTAAATTTGGGTTCTAAAGATAAATAATTTATGTTCAATAAATCTTATTTCACTTAAAATAAGATTTTTTTTATCTAATATTTGAACTAAGTTCTAAATTTATATTTTATCACATAAAATTCCTAATTACTCTTTTAAAATAATTGATTTTATCTTTAGGTATTAAATCAAAATTATAGATTTCTAAAATTCTATATTTGAAGATAAAATTATTTCATCGTAAGATTCTTTCTTAATTAATTTGATGAATTTTTAATCTCTGAATTTCCACAATTTAATTAATTTTATTCATATCATAATTAAATTAATTACGAACAAAATAAAACTTCTAAATATTATAATTTTTTTGTTTTCAATGTTTAAAATTTCACTCTTTCGAATTTAATGCTCTCAAAAGTTTATTCTTCATGTTTTTAACTAACTAAAATAATTTAATTTTAAGTCTCTAACATTATTTCTCACCTCTTGTCTAAAAATTTATCATTAATTAAATTAAAATTTTAATAATGAAAATCTTTTAAATTTGGATTGTATTTGCAGAATTCTTTAATTTAAGTTTTCTAAATATTAGATCGTCCTTTCAAATTTAATAAACACTTAAATTTAAGTTTTATTTTTTATTTTTTATTTTTAAACTAATTTTAGTTCAAGTTTACAAAAAATAAATAAATAAATAAATGACTAAAATCATTGTCGCACCTTTCGAATTTGTTTCCCCGCTCTGGAGTTTACCTTCACGTTCAACAACTCAAGTCAATCTTGGATTTATTGTTCAATGCGCTCAATCTCGTTCAAAAACAAGTCAATCTTCGATTCAACAATCATCAAACATTTTTCAGAAGTTCAAATACCTTTTAGTAACTAAATTTCAAGTCCAAAATTTCTAATACGTTCAGCAACCTCAACTACCTATCATGTTTTTCACTCAATTTCCTATTCGAAGTCAAGCTTCACCAAGATTTTGAACCTAAAATTTGAGTACCGTTCCTCTGCTCATTAACATTAAACATGAAAAACAGAAAATACAATTCTTTTGAAGTCGTTGCTTCATTTGTCTTCTTTGTTTTCACCAAGTCAGAATATCTCAACACACCATAGAAAATTTGATTCACATTCAACGATTAAACCCACATTCCACAACTCATTCATGTTAGATCCCAACCAAAATCATCCAATCGCACAATTTAACAAAGATTTAAAACCAGTAATTTTGTCATCATCTTCCTTGTTTTGATGATCCAAAAAATCCAGAAAATAAAAACCAAATTGCAACCGTTTGAACGCCCAATCCAAAAACCCAAAAGAACAAGATTTTCTTGTTCTTGATCTTCATGTACCAGCAATAAGGAACGACCAGCAATCACAAATTAAACCACATACCAGCTGCTTGTGTATCCAATCTTCATTATGAACCAGCAATATCACACACACGGCCAGCATGAAGAAAATCAGCTCGCCCAACTTCTTCTTCTGTTCGTTCCCCTACTTTCAATCCACCAATTTCTGCATTTCCCCTTCATTCTTTGTGTCCAAAATGCAACTACTCCCCTGTTTCAACAATCAGACGAACCCAAAAATGGAGAAAATTTGGCAACCGTTACCTCTTTCAAATTTTCTGTTGGACAACATCACTATCTTGACTCAAGAGTTTCATATTTCAGCCCAAAATCATGAACCAAAAATTGAAGCCCAAGAAATTTATTGTTGCTTCTTCTCTTCCTCTTTTCGTGGTTCATAGTGCTGCAACTGCAAACTCTGATGTTCGTCTTCTTCATCTTCGTTTTTCACAAACCTATAGCAGCAGCAATAGCAAAACCGAAAAATGAAATTCTAGCTTGATTCAAACCGAGAATATTTAATCCAAACTTCAGATTTTTTTTGTTCTTTGGTTCTTCTTCTTCAACAACCGAACCCCAATTTCTCATGCTTCATTTATCCCAAACTCTCAACCAGCTCACTGCCCCAAATCGATCCATGAAATTTTGAGATCCCTGTTTCACCGACGAACTAGAGAATTCTGGTTCATTCACCAATTTTCCAGATTTTTGGGATTTCGGCATATTTTTTTTCGATTGTTTGATTCCACCAAAATCCAGATTTCTGGATTTCTCAAAATTTTTTATTTTTTATTTTTGTTGTAAACTTTCATTTTTGCTAAAAATCTGAAAGTTTAGATTATATTTTTTTCCTTAATCCATATTGATTTCATTTCGTTAAAAGAATTTTTTGAATTGTAGTCTACCTTTCAATTAATCAGTGTTTCATTCAGCTACTATTTGATTTTTTTTTAACTTATTATAATCATATTTTTATTATATTTTTTTTCGATCACTAGTATTCAATATTATTTTCTTCATAAATCAGGGCAAGCTCATCTAATTTTATTTTATTTTGCTCTATGTTCGCTTGATTCAAAATTTTATTTATTTATTTATTTTTTCTTTTTTTTCCTTACCACTCGTGCCGTGGCACTTTCATTTTCGAATCACTTTCATCGTCGTGCTCGCGCGAGTAAGCTATAAAATAATTTACTTTTTCAAAGCATAGTCTATATCTATATTTAAATAAAACATGATTATAATTCATTTATTATTATTAATATTATAATTATATTTTTATTTTTTATTCTCTGTGAACCTTACATTATTATTATTATTATTATTATTTTATTTTTCTTTTTGTTATTTTATTATCAATTCTCATTTTTATATGAAAAAATATTTTATTTCATGTTTACTCGCAACATGTATGCGCTCGTAAAATTTCGGGTAAAAATTGGGGTGTTACAAGGGGCCCACAAGAAAAACAAGAATGGTAAAGCCCCATAGGGACAAGGGCAGAATAAGGGAAAGGCAAGGAAGTAGGCAAAGAGGTTGGGGTTATGTTACCTATACAAACAGAGGGGCTATCTTGCTAGAGACTGCCCAACTACACCAGCCCAGGCTTCTCAATAGCAGCAACCACAGAACACTCAGGGAGGAGGTCGTCCTCGAGCCAAACCCCAGAACCAGAATGTCAATTAGGGGCAGAACAAGGGCCATGGTCAGAACCAGGCCAGAGTGTTTACAGTTGAGGCCCAAGCAGACCAAGTCCCTACAGTAGAAGGTACGTTCCTACTTTATAATGTTTTTATAAGATTGTTATTTGATTGGGGTGCCTCAAAATCATTTAACTCTCAACAACTAGCTGACAGCTTACAACTTGTGACAAAAACATTGCCTGTAACTTTGAATGTGTTCACACCAATAGGAACCATTGTGACTTTAAAAAGAATGTGTAGTTATGATCTAAGGTTTGGGGATAAACTTTTAATAGTTGACCTATGCAACCCTACCTTTTATGGCTATGACATAATCCTGAGGATAGACTGGTTAGACCAATTTCAAGCACAGATAGATTGTCCTAAGAGACGGGTAACCATAACCCTACCTTCTGGGGAAACCTTCATATTCAATAGGGATATGGGAAAACTATCGAGGAGTCCAACCCTAGTATTGTTGAACTGTCTGAGGCAGACCAATGAGTTCAAGGAACTCATCGAAGAAGAACCAACTAACCTAAATAGAAAATAAGACCTAGCTGTGGTTAATGAGTACAAGCATGTGTTCCCGAACGAATTACCCGGACTACCACCAACTGGGGAGTTAGAGTTCAAAGTTGAAGTTTATCCTGGAACCAACCCTATAGCCATACCTCTACATAGAATTGTGCCAATAAAACTAGTTGAGTTAAAGGCCCAACTAGAGGAGCTCAGGGATAAAGTGTTCATTAGGCCAGGTGAATCACCTGGGGAGCTCTAGTATTGTTCATAAAGAAGAAAGATGGTTCCATGAGACTATGTGTCGATTATCAGAAGCTGAACCAAGCAACAGTAAAGAATAAGTATCCTTTGCCAAGGATTGATGATCTATTCAATCAATTATGAGGAACCACTCATTTATCTAAGATTGATCTTAGGTCGGGCTATCATCTATTGAGGATCAGGAAGTCGAATAACCACGAGACGGCCTTTAGAACTAGATATGAACACTTTGAGTTCACTGTTATGCCCTTTGGTTTAACCAATGCCCTGGCGGCTTTCATGGATTTGATGAATCAAGTGTTTAAACAATACCTTGACCAGTTTGTGGTGGTATTCGTGGATGACATCCTAATCTACTCCAAATCTAAGGCTGAACATCTAGGACACCTAAGGATCGTGTTGGAGACCCTAAGGAGAAACCAGCTATATGCTAAGTACAACAATTGTGAGTTCTAGATGAAGATGATCAAGTTTCTGGGTCATGTTGTATCAACAGGAGGCGTTGCTATAGACCCGGAAAAGGTAGAAGTAATCATGAACTAGAAGCAACCTAAGACTGTTACAAAAATCAGAAGCCTCTTGGGATTGGCTAGCTACTATAGAAGGTTCATCGAAGACCTCTCCAAGTTAGTAGGACCTATGACCAAGTTGACCATGAAGGGCGTTAAGTTCGAATGGGATGAGAAGTGTGAACAAGCATTCCAAGAACTGAAGAAGAGATTGACTACGACCCCTATGTTAACCACTTCAACTCTTGGTGTCACTTACATCCTTTATACTGATGCCTTGCTGAGTGGACTAGGCGTAGTCTTAATGCATGAAAAACAAGCTATCGCTTATGCTTTGAGACAACTGAAGGTCCATGAGAGAAATTATCCTACTCACTACTTAAAATTAACAGCCATAGTGTCTGTTCGGAAGATATGGAGACATTACCTTTTAGGTGAAAGGTTTGATTTATTTTCAGATCACAAGAATCTGAAATATATCTACACACAGAAGGAGTTAAACCTCAGGCAACAGAGATAGATGGAGTTTCTTGAAGATTACGACTTCCAATTACACTACCATCCAAGGAAGGCCAATGTAGTGGTCAATCCCTTGAGTAAGAAGTTCCACAAACATGAAGAGGAAAAAGGCTAGATGTACTAACTGATTGAGGACTTTAAACTAGGAATGACCCTTAATGGGGAAGAATCCTACCTCTACAACATGTCTTGCCAACCAGACCTTATACAACAGATCAAGGAGGAACAAAGGCAAGACAAGTGGCTCGCTAGATTGATGGAAGGTGTTAAAACAAGGTAGACATCCAGATTTCAGGATAGACATTGAGAATACCCTACTATTCGGGGAGATAAGATGTACCATAACCTTATAAAGACTTACAAGTGAAAAGGAATGAAGAGAGACATAGCTAAGCATGTCACCAAGTGTTCAACTTGGCAACAAGTTAAAGCAGAGCACCGAAAACCCTTTGGAATGTTACAATCACTCCCTATCCCTGGATGGAAGTGGGATAACATTGCATTGACTTCATCAGTGGTTTTCCCAAGAAACAGAAAGGATAAGACACTGTTTGGGTGATTGTAGATCGTCTCGCCAAAGTGGCTCACTTCTTGTCAATCAGATCCATAGACCAAGTCAGTAAGCTAGAAGAACTCTACGTCAAGGAAATAATGAGGCTTTATGGCATGCCTAAATCAATTGTGTGTGACAAAAACTCTTGCTTCACTTCACAATTCTAGCAGAGTCTATAGAAGGAATTGGGAACAAAGCTCACCATGAGTACGGCATTTCATATTCAGACTAATGGACAGTCTGAGAGAATTATCCAAATTTTAGAGGATATGCTGAGGTCTTGCATCTTAGAATTTAAGGGAAACTAGAGCAAGTACCTACACCTGGCAAAATTTGCCTATAACAATAGTTATCAAGCAAGTATTAAGATGTATCCATTTAAGGCTCTTTATGGAAGACCCTGCAAATCGTCGACTTGCTGGGCAGAGCTCGAAGATCACGTGTTAACTGGTCCAAACTTGGTAGAAAAAATAAACAACCAAGTCAAGTTGATACAGAAGAGACTGATCACAACACAGAGTCATCAGAAGAGCTATGCTGACAAACAGAGAAGAACACTAGAGTTCTAAGTCGGGGACAAAGTGTTTTTAAGTATTAGTCCTTAGAAGGGCATCAAGAGGTTCAAATTCAAAGGGAAGTTGTCTCCCAAGTTTGTGAGACCCTTTGAAATACTTCAAAGGATCAAGGAATGCGCTTATGAGTTGGACCTACCAACCCAGATGACTTTAGCTCATAATGTATTCCATGTGCCCATGTTGAGAAAGTACAACCCTAATCCCTCTCACATCATCCATTGGGAGGAAATAACTATCCAAGATGCTACGTACAAGGAAATAGTAGTCAGAATCTTCGACAACAAGGTACAGAGTCTAAGAACGAAGGACATTCCGTTGGTGAAAGAGCTTTGGAAACATCACAGGGTGGAAGAAGCCACCTAGGAACTAGAAAGCAAAATAAAGACAAAGTACCCACACCTTTTCAACAGAAATCCTTAACTATGTGCAAATTTCAAGGATGAAATTTTGTAACGAGGGTAGGTAGTAATACCCTAAAAACTCCATACCAAATGAAACAAAATTCAAGGTCTATTCAGCGAAATTGGGGTGCAAAATGAAACTGAGCTCGTTTCAGGGCTAAATTTGGTAATTTTTAAAACTCGCATTTAGTGACCCTTAGGAATCCAAGATAACCTGAAATGAAGAAAAGTGATTTAAACTGGACAATTAAACATATTCAAAAATTAGCTCAATTGGTTAAGATTAGGGCTCTTATTTGCCAAACAACCTTTAGGGGTTTAAAGTAGGAAAGATGTGGCATTTAAGGTTCTTTGAGGATTTGGAATGACACAAAATTCCATGGGATGGAATAAACTAACAAGAAAAATTAGGACAATTGGCCAAGATTCGGGTGAGTACCTTTAGTGGGCTCTAAATAAAGAAGGTTTTTGAAGAAAATCACCTTGGGCCAAACTATACCTTAAAATTTGTGTCTTGATCATGTGGTTTCAAAACTATAGGTTATACAATTGAATTTCTAGTGATTAGAGAGATATTAAATTTTATTAAATTCATGTAAACCCTATGAAGGCATAGCCACCCAAAGCCTGTGCAAGTCACATGGGTGGAACACCATGATCGGGTGCACCCCAACCCTACTCAACCACCATGAAACATGATCTAATATACCACACAAGTGATTTAGTACACCACCCATATGAGACATCCCACCTAGGATTTGAAAATCCATGAAGAGTGATTCTATACACCAAGCTAAGTGATCATGTGCTCCATGCCTCACCTAAGCAAAACCAGTCCAACCATACACGTGTCTGTGCACACATGTGAATTAACATAATTAGAAAGGTTTGAAATCTGAATTGATGCTCTAAAAAAAAAAAGCTAGGCGTCCCTTGTATTTAACAAGGAGACCAAAGTAGAAAACTCCCTTTTTTACTCACATTACCGCCAAATCTAGGAGATATGCCCACTTGGTGTGCCACCTATTGGTCCAACTCAAATCAGAAAGTTTCCAAGAACCTAGATTAGTGTCTAAGACTATGATATGGCATCCCTCACTCTATGATAGTGTGCTCACCATAGCTGGACATCCAAGAAAAAAAATAGAAAAAAATTGCCATGTGTGTG
>JAJIYU010004381.1:0-24871 GCA_030144865.1 Tinospora cordifolia | reverse complement strand
TCTCTCTCTCTCTCTCTCTCTCTCTCTCTCTCTCTCTCTCTCTCTCTCTCTCTCTCTCTCTCTCTCTTTCTCTCTCTCTCTCTCTCTCTCTCTCTCTCTCTCTCTCTCTCTATATATATATATATATATATATATATATTATTCACATTTATTTTATTAACTAATGCATTTAAATATTTTATACATCAATTATTATTATTTCATTAATTTTATAAAAATGTCATAAAATCATGTATTTAGATTTATAATTCATCAATTCATACATGCAAATATATATCGAACCCGTCAACTCAATGTCCAAAAATACGGGTTGTTACAGTCTCCCCTCCTTATAATAAATTTTGTCTTCAAAATTTATTAGTACAACAAGATATCAAGGAGCAACTCTCATAACCTTAGGCAAATGATTCGCCATATAGTCTTCTTGCTTCCATGTGTCTAGCGCTGCACCATGAAACTGCCAACATACACGAGCCATCAGTATTTCCTTGTTGCGCAGTTTTCTCGTGATTTGATCAGTAATAGCTACCGAAGCCACATCGTATGTACAATCATCTCCCAACTCCACACGTCTCTAGTTAATCATGTGCGAGGGATCAGGGTAATACTTTCACAACATCGACACATGAAACACGTTGTGTACTCCGGCTAACTGAGGCGGCAATCCCAATCGTTATGCAACACGATCTATTCTCTTGAGGATCTTGAAAGGACCAATATATCTTAGAGCAAGTTTCCCTAAAATGCCAAACCGAGTCCACTCCTTTTGAGGGGAAATCCGAAGGAGTACATGATCACCGACATCAAACTCAAGGACCTTCTTTTGATTCTCTGCATAACTCTTCTGTCTATCTTGAGCTGCCTTCGTGTTTTGTCGGATATGCTGAATTTTCTCATTTTGCTCCTGTACAAATAGTAGGACGAAAAACTACTATGTCACCAACCTCGGCCCAACAAGTTGGCAATCGGTAAGGTCGACCATATAATGCCTCAAATGTTGCCATGCCAATATTCGTCTAATAGTTGTAAATATATGCAAGCTCATACAATGCTAAATGATCTTCCCAGTTACCTCCAAAATCAAGGACACATGCAGGGAACATATTGTCTATAATCTGGATCACTCTCTCAGACTGCCCATCTGTCTATGGATGGAAGGGTATGCTCAAGCTTAGTCTAGTCCCAACTAGTTCTACAAGCTCTACCAAAAATGTGACGTAAACTAAGCATCTTTTTCAGATACAATGGGTATTGGGACCCCTTGTAATCTCATGATCTCGTAGATATATAGTCAACTCACCCTCTCAACCGAATTTCTGCTATGCATAGGGAGGAAATGAGCAAACTTAGTCAGTTGTCCACAATGACCGAATAGTATCATGTCTCCGCTGAGCTTAGGGTAACCCCATCACAAAATCTATGGTAATGTGCTTCCATTTCCACTCAAGAATAGCCAAGGGTCATAGTAAACCATCGAGTCTCTAGTACTTAGCCTTAACTTGTTGGCACGTGTCACATCTTTGCACAAAGGCTACTATGTCTTGTCCATCCCTAGCCACCAATAAGTACGTTGAACATCTTGATACATCTTATTGGTGCCTAGGTGAACGGTATACCTCGAAGAGTGCTGTTTGGCTAATACTTCCTATCTCAGGCAAAGGTCATCTAGTACCTCCAATCGTCCCTTGAACCTCAATGCACCATCACTGTAAATCGATCATTCCATACGACAAGCGTCATCCGCCCACTTTCAAAACATCACACAATCAACAATATGAGGTTTGTACCTCTATGATCTCAGCAACCATAACCAGTTGGGTTCTCATCTGTGCCTTGACTCTAGTCTTAGTCGAAGTTTCGTGGATACTCATGAATGTCACATAATCAATCATCTTCCACTCCTGAGACATATGGCTAGCCATATAGGCAGTTTCAACTCATTTCCTACTAAGTGCATCAGCCACAACATTAGCTTTCCCAGGATGGTATTCAATACTAAAATCATAATCTTTCAACAATTCCATCCACCTCTGCTACCTCATGTTAATATCTTTTTGGAAAAATGAGTACTTACAAGTCTTGTGATTTGAATGCAACATGAATTGTTCACCATAAAGATAATGCTACCAAATCTTTAGCACGAAACAATAGCTGTTTGTTCTAGATTATAAACAGGGTAGTTATTTTCATAAACTTTTAACTGTTTGGAAGTATAAGCTATAACCTTGTCATTTTGCATCAACACACAATCGAGGCCTTATCCTGATGCGTCAGTATAAATTACCAATTCTTGTCCCAGTTTTGGCAAAACAAGAACTGGTGCAGTAGTCAACCTTTGTTTAAGCTCGAGAAAGGCATGCTCATAGTTATTGCCTTATTTAAAAGGTACATTCTTCTAGGTTAGCTTAATCATCGGTGCTGCGATGCAAGAGAAATTCTATAAATAATTCTGATTGTAACCTGCTAAACCTAAAAAACTACGAATCTTGGTCACTGTGGTAGGTCTTGGCTAATCAATAATTGCTTCAACTTTGGTCGGATCAACAGAGATACCCTCAACTCCAACCACATGACCTAAAAACGTGACCTCTGTTAACTAGAAGTCACACTTACTCAGCTTTGCATACAAGCGGTGTTCTTATAGAGTCTATAAGACTACTCTAAGATGTTTCACATGCTCCTTTCTAGACCTTGAGTTCCCCGGTTAGAAACGCGGGTTGCTGGTGGGGCTGTGTCCATTATCCCTCTTCTTCCCCTTTACAATCGAAATAAGGAACCTTAGAATGAAATCTTGCTATGCCTCGGGCCTTTTGCTCTTCTAACATAAAAGGTGACCAACCACTCGTCAAGGCCCAAGAATCCGCTTGACATCTCACCGGCGGTGCTTCAGGATTCCAATGTACTGCGTCCAAGATCAGAACGAGCTTGCCGGCTAGATCAAAATTTCATCAATAAATATTATCACAAACTGATCAAGATACTGCCTGAACACAAACATCCATGAACATCGTTGGGGCATTCATTATGCCAAATGGCATAACTAAGAACTCATAATGCCCATGGCAAGCCCAAAAAGCTGTCTTTGGTAAATCCTCTTTCCTAACATGTAGCTGATGTACCTCGAATGCAAATCAATCTACAAGAATACTCTAGCACCCTTCAATTGATCAAACAAATCGTCAATTCAACGCAGAGGGTATTTATTCTTTATAGTCACCCTATTCAACTCTATAGTTGATGCACAAGTGGAGACTCTCGTCTTTCTTTTTAACAAACAACATAGGAGCTCCTCAAGGTGATATGCTAGGTCGAATAAAACCCTTGCTCAATAATTCTTCTAGCTAAACCTTCAACTCATGTAACTCTTTAGGTGTTATACAGTAGTGAGCTATTGAAATTGATTCAGTCCTCGAGATCAACTCAATGACAAAATCGATATCTCGTTTAGGAGGTAGGCTGAGTAAATCATCAAGGAATACCTCGGGGAACACATACCATATGAATATCCTCAAGTCTTAGCTTGAAAGGGTCACCAGTATCTATGACAACCACACTCACTGAGGCACACATATCTTCAAGTGTCAATAATCTTCCTTGAGTGTTAGGTCTATCTGAACCTCTACCCTTGAACACTACTACAGGTAGAGTCGGGATTTGAAATACAACACGCTTAGCATAACAATCAACATAAGCGTGATAAGTACCTAGCCAATCAATGCCTAGAATGACATCAAACTCCAAAAATTGTAATACCTGTAGATCTACCACTGTCTCTAGGTTATCGACACATATTACACAATGCTCACAAATCATATTGGGGTAAATACATTCCCTTGCAGTAGTACTTAATACAAGCCAAGTGGATGCCCTAACTGCTTAGAGTTTTAATCTATCAACAGCATCTAGGTTACCGACACATATTACACAATGCTCACAAATTATATTGGGGTAAATATGTTCTCCTGCAGTAGTACTTAATACAAGCCAAGTGGATGCCCTAACTGCTTAGAGTTTTAATCTATCAACAGCATGTCTAGACAGAAATGATAGAGTAGAGCTGAACACTGCAACTGTACAGGATCACAATTGTAATATACTCGATAAATACCGAATTATCGTCTCCTGGGAACGGTTTGTGGTTAATATCTTAAATCCTAATCTAATTTTAATCTCAATTTTATTAAGGTTTAAACTCAAATTAAACATTAAAAACTTAAATTAAATTTAAAATCAAATTGAAAGCAAGTGAACATTAAAATGAAAAATATATAAATCAAAATTCTAGGATTGTAAAATATCATGTATTCACTTTTAATATTTATTTTAATTAATCTAAATTTTGTCCAGTAGGTTATAGCACAAATAATCAAAACCCTCTCTCGAGGTGCCCTGATCCTATCAGTTAAATTGCCTAATACCCCCGTCCGAGGTATACAGTCAATAAACTAATGCATTAAAAATATTAATCACGTGCAACCTCCTAAAAAATTAACAACCTCCCGGTCAATTAATTCAAATAGGTTTATATTCTGATTATCCAATTATTGAACCTCTCTCGCTAGTTAATTCAATAATCTGAAACCAATTTATAGGTGTCCAATCAATAAAAAAATACTAAGAACACAAAATATAAAACAATACTTCAAAAATAGATTAATCAAGATAAAAATCAAAAGTTCCTACAATTTAAATTACATCTTAGAAATAAAAATACTTAGCCGAACATATTTAAGAAAGTACCAAACAAAGAATTAAATAAAATAAAAATCATACTATATGTTTTTGATCTTCAGTTTTCTTGTTGTTCTTCTAATCCTTCTTTTGCTTCTTCTTCTTCTTTGTTAGCTGTCGCAATAGTTCTTGAATTCTCCAATAATGAATCACCTCCTGATCTCCTTGAAGCAAACTCTATTTATAATGTTAAAAAAACCCTAATTGTAAAGAAATACGAACTCTAATTGCTTCTTTTTCTTTCTTTGTCTTTTTTTTTTTTCAATTTGCTATTGCAATTTCACTTTATTACCTCATCTACCATTCTTCATTCCTTACGCACCAATTTCATTTTGTTCTTGTCTTCTTTCAATTCCAATCTACCCATGCTTTATCTTTTATTTACATATTTTACCATTCTTCTTTCTTCCATTTTACTTGTGCTTTGTCCCATTATTACATGGTTGCCATTGTCTCTATTCATGCTTATGGGCTTCACTAAATTGGCCTTGGATAATGTTAGGCCCGGGTTTTGCTTTAGGCTTTCGAATGGGACATGAACAGTATGTCATGATACATGTTTTTAGTTATTTTAAACCTGCAAAAATAATTGATAATCATTTATTGGACATTAAATAAATAATATAAATAAATATATAAGAAAAAACTATATTAAAATACTCTAAATGCATAAATAATATGTAATATGAATATAATTGATCATGCATCTAATTACGAGTAATTATGTCATATTTTCTACCTAAACTCATGCAAAACACATGTAAAATATATATAATAATGTTAGTATGCAATGCAACTAGCATTGCATTCTGCTGGGATTCACCATAAAAGATCTTCAATCTTTGATCATTGGCTTTAAAATGATGCCCATCTACTAAGCTTTGCAATTCTATGGCTCTGTAAGGAAAAACCTGTGTGACAAGAAATGGGCCAGATCAACGAGACTTAAGCTTCCCAAGGAATAACCGCAAGCGTGAGTTAAACAAGAGAACTTGTTGGCCAGGTTGGAATTCTTTCTTTTCAATCATCTGATGATGCCATTTCTTGGTTCTTTCTTTATAGATACAGTTATTCTCAAAAGCGTCTCGCTTGAATTCATCAAACTCCATAATCTGTAGTAATCTATCTCACCACATGCTTGAAAATCATAGTTTAACTTTCTCACTGCCCAATAAGCACGATGTTCCAACTAACATGGTAGATGACATGGTTTGCCATACATGAGCTGATAAGGGGACATGCCAATAGGAGTCTTAAATGTCGTCTTGTACGCCCATAGTGCATCATCAAGTTTAGCTGCCCAATCCTTACGATTTGTGCCCACTGTCTTCTGAAAGATAGTTTTAATCTTTCAATTCGAAACTTCAGCTTGCCCATTAGTTTGAGGATGATAAGGCAAAGCTACTTTGTGTCGCACACCATATTTAGTAAGGAGGTTGTTAAATAAGCGATTACAGAAGTGCGTACCTTCATCGCTCACAATAGCTCTAGGTGTGCCAAATCTCGAGAAGATGTTGTGAGCCAAGTATTTGAGAACTAAGTGGGCGTCATTCTTTGTTGTAGTTATAACTTCTACCCATTTTGAGACATAATCGACAACCATTAATATATATTGCTTCCCATCAGATGGTGGAAAGGGTCCCATGAAATCAATGCCCCATACATCAAATAATTCAACTTCTATGAAGGCATTCAGAGGCATCTCATTTTTCTTTGATATATTACCTTGTTTTTGGCATGCTTTACATGTCTTCACAAATTGATAAGCATCTTTAAGCATGGTGGGCCAATAAATCCACTCTCAAGAACATGTTAAGCAGTCCTATAATGATTGTAATGGCCGCTGTATGGAGAGGATGACAATCATAAAAAAGTTTCTAAATCCCCTCTTTAGGGATGCAACGACGAATGATTTTATCAGCACATCGATGGTAAAGAAAAGGATCATCCCATAAATAGAACTTGGCTTCATGTGTGAAGCGCTTAAGTTGAGCACTTGATAGATCTGGAGGGGTTTTACATGTAGCTCTGTAATTAGCAAAATCTGCATACCCTGTTGATTGGTCTAGAATAGTTAGAAGCTGTTCATCAAGAAATATTTCAACAATCTGCACGGGATCATCAGCCTAGGTTCCATGTAGACGAGATAGGTGATCAGCTACCACATTGTCTGTACCCTTTTTATCTATTATTTCAATATCAAACTCTTGAAGTAGAAGGATCCATCTAATAAGATGAGGTTTTGCATCCTTCTTAGTAAAGAGTTAACGAACTGCAGTATGATCTGTAAAGACCTTGACATGGGAACCCACAATATAAGCACGAAACTTATCACATGTCTTTTTCAGTAGTAGTGTAGTTCTTTTGTGCATCATCTAGCGTCTTACTTGCATAATAGATAGCTTTGAACATCCTGTCACATTTTTGCCCCAACACAGCACCAACAACATAGTCACTGGCGTCGCACATAATTTCGAAGGGCTCTCCCCAAACTGGAGTAGACATAATAGGAGCTGATGTCAGTGATTGTTTCAATGTAGTGCATGCCTCCTAGCACTCAGCATTAAAGTTGAAATCAGCTTCCTTCTCAAGTAGATTGCATAGAGGGCGAATGATCTGAGAGAAATTCTTAATAAAACGGAGATAAAACCCCGTATGCCCTAAGAAATTGCTCACTTCTCGAACAAATGCAGGTGGTTTCAAATTTTCAATCACATGGATCTTGGCATGGTCCACCTCAAGTCCTTCCACAGATACCTTATGTCCCAAGACAATACCCTCACGAACCATGAAGTGACATTTTTCCCAATTAAGCACCAGGTTCTTCTCTTCACAACGGGAGAGGACTTTGTCTAAATTGAATAAGCAGCCATCGAACGTGGCACCAAACACAGAAAAATCATCCATGAATACTTCCATAATATCTTATACCATATCTGCAAAAATAGCCATCATGCATCTCTGAAAAGTAGCTGGTGCGTTGCACAGACCGAAAGGCATCCTACGAAATGCATAAGTACCATATGGACAAGTGAAAGTAGTCTTCTCTTGATCGTCTGGCACAATGACAATCTAATTGTAGCCTGATTACCCATCTAAGAAGTAGTAGAAATCATAACTTGCAATCTGGTCTAGCATCTGATCCACGAATGGCAAAGGGAAATGATTTTTTCTGGTGGCCTTGTTCAGTTTCCTATAATCAATACACACTTGCCATCCTGTAGTAGTTCCAGAAGCCATAGTCTCACCCTTTTCATTAGTAATTACAATGATTCCTCCCTTTTTTGGCACCACATGAATAGGACTGACCCACTGTGAATCTGAAATAACATAGATGATACCTACTTTGAGCAACTTCATCACCTCTTTCTTTACCACTTCCTTCATTATAGGATTTAGTCTTTGCTAATACTCTACTATAGGTTTATGATATTCTTCCATTAAAATCTTGTGCATGCAAATAGTTGGACTAATACCCCTTATGTCTTCAATTGTCCACCCAATAGCGGACTTATGTTCCCTAAAAACTCGTAATAGTTTTTCTTCTTGAATAGAGGTTAAGGAAGAAGAAATAATGACTAGTAAGGACAATGCTCCACCTAAATAGGCATAGTTTAGATGACCAGGAAGGGGTTTCAAGTCAATGGCTTTAGAAATATCTTGGAGATTTTTAGATTGGGTGGAATCAAGTAATGGAGTGTGTGTGCTATTAGGTTCAGGTGGGGATGCTTCCAAGGCTAGATCATTTAGCTTCTCAGTTTCAATCATGGGTTGGGAAGGGGAAATAGAGCGAGAAATGCACCCAATCAAATCATCTTGAGAGCTTAATTCATCTACCACTTCAATAATGCAGGCATTGACGACTTCAATTCTCTTGCATTCATGTAGATCACTGGGGAATTGCATAGCCTTATGGATATTGAGAATCATTTTTTCTTCATTCACCCTTAATGTAAGCTTGCCCTTGTGTACATTGATCAATGCATGGCCTTAAGCTAAGAATGGCCTTCCAAGAATAAGCGGAATCTCACCATCTTCGTCTATATCCAAAACAACGAAATCTACCGGAAAGATAAACTTATCCACTTTCACTAGAACATCTTCTATAATGCCCCGTGGATAAGTGAAAGACTTATCAACGAGCTGGAGAGAGATAGTAGTAGGCTTGATTTCAGACATTCCTAATCTCTTACATACTAACATAGGCATGCGATTGATGCTGGCCCCCAAGTCACAAAGTGCCTTCTCAAAAGATTCGGAACCAATGTTACATGGAATAGTGAAGCTTCTTGGATCTTTCACTCTCTGTGGAAGCTTTTTTCTATAAGATAGCACTGCATTCTTCAGTCAGCTTCACTGTCTCAAAATCTTCTAATTTTTGCTTTCTTGACATGATTTCTTTCATGAACTTGGCATAATTAGGCATCTGCTGTAATGCTTCTACAAAAGGGATGTTGATATAAATTTTCTTGAACATTTCCAAGAACTTAGCAAACTGTTCATCCAATTTCTGTTTTTGAAACCTCTGAGGAAATGGTAGTGCTGGAGGCTCAAGGTGCTTGCTTCCTTGAATTGTTATGCTAGGACGTCTCACTTCTGCTTTCTGTTTGGTCTCATTCTGCTCTACTTCAGCTTGTTGTGGTGGTATAACTTTCTCAGAATTTTTAGTTTCTTCAGTGACAGCCATAGGTCTTGATAAATAAGTTGGATCTTGTACTTCTTTACCACTCCTAGTTAAGACCACCTTGCAGCTTTCCTTAGGATTTACCTGAGTATCGCTGGGGAATAAACTCCGCTGCTGGTTAGAAAGTGTTTGGGCTATTTGTCCCGCTTGAGTCTCAAGGTTCTTTATTGTAGCATTCATGTTCCCCATCTGAACCTCCATTCCTGAAACTCTGCTGTCATTTTTATGCACTCTGCCTGTCAATTTTTTAAAGAAACGTGCTCGCATATTCAGAATCTCATCCAACTTATCATCTGTAGATGGCTTCTTATCATGTAGGTCTTGCTGAGGGGCATAACCTGGTGGGGCTTGCTGAACATTTCTGTTATTTGCATAAGAGAAATTCTCATGATTTCGAATCCCCTGATAATAATATTTAGGTACATTATACCCTTGAGACTAACCTTGGTAATTATTGAACCTATTTAGAACATTTAACTGCTCTATGGATGCATCTTCAAAGTGAACAACTTTTTGATTTTCAGAGATAGCCAAAATAGATTGATTCCGATGAGGTTGCTGACCCTAACAATTGCCAAGCTTCTCAGTTAAAAAATTCATCTGATGAGTCATAGAAGCTATCTGAGCCTGTAGAAATGTGATCTCAGCCACCTGGTGTAAACCAACTCTCTTTACTACTCCTCTCTCAGAACCATGACCATAAGCATTAGCGGCCATATCTTCTATAAGTTGAGTAGCCTCAGAAGTTGACTTTCCCATCAAGGAGCCTCCTATTGCTGAATCCACTAAAACTCTAGTAGGTGGTGTCAAGTCACTATAAAACATCTAAATCTAAAGCCATAAGAGATAGCCATGTTGAGGACATCTTCTTAGTAAATCTTTGAATCTCTCCCATGCTTCATAAAGAGATTCAAAATCTGACTGCCTGAATGAACTAATCACACACCTCAATTGATGAACTTTCGTAGGAGTGAAATATTTCTGTAAGAATTTTTTGTCCCATGTCTTCCTAGGTGGTAATGCTACCTGGTAAGAGAGTTTGTAGCCATATCCATGCTTTATCTCTCAAAGAGAAAGGAAAAAGCCTTAGTCTCAACTGATCCTCAATAATCCCATTCATTTTGACAGTGTCACAAATCTCCAAGAAAGAATTAAGGTGTGCCATCAAATGTTCAGTTGCTAAATCCCCAAACTATTGTTGTAACATTGTAATTAGACAGGGCTTCAACTCGAAGTTGTTGGCAATAATGGGAGTGCGAGCAATTCCAGAGTAATTGTTATTCAATACGGGTTTAAAGAAATCCCGTAATGGTGCTTCACCATCATTCCCAACAATTGATCTTCCACTTTCAGCCATATCAGATCTATGACCTCGAGTTTCTAGTTGAAATTGTCGAAGTGTTTTCAACCAATCTAGATCACTCAACTCTGTTGAGTCTCTACTCATTAACAACTTGAAACACCACAAGCAAAGACAACTAATCAAGTGTAGCGAGCCAACAAATTAAATAAATAAAATAAAATAAAATAAAGGGAATAAAAATAGAGAGAACAAAACAAAAAAAGAGGAACAAACAATAATAAATAAAATAAAATAAAATAAATAAATAAATTACACTAAAACAACGCTAAATAAAAATAAAAATAAAAATAAAGATAAACTAAACTAACTAAATTTAATAAAATGCCTTAAAAATAAATAAATAAGAATAAAAATAAAAATTAAATAAATTAAAATATGCTAAAAAAATAACACTAACAAAATAAAATAAACTAAACTAAAAAAATTGCTTAACGAATAATAATAATAAAATAAAACTAAACGAAAAAACTAAACTAAACTAAATGAATAATTAAAAAATAAAACAATTAAAACGAAACACTAATAATTAAATAAGAATAATAGTAATAATAAAAAAAATAAAACAAAACTGAATTGAATTAACTAATGAAATCAAATAAACAATAAAAATAACTTTTTAATGCCTTTTATAAATAAATTATAGAAATTGACTAATTTAATTTTATGCCTAAAAAATAAATTAATTAAAGCTAAGATAAAAATAAAAGTAAAAAAAATTAAAAAATGGTAAGAAAAAAGAATAATCAAAAATAAAATACTAAACTAAAAATAATTAATGAATTAATAAAAATAATAACTATAATAGAGTAATAAAACAAAAGACGAAAAAAAAAGAAAAAAAAAAAGAAAAACTAACCTAAAAAGAAAAAAACTAACCTAAAATTAACCCAAAAAAATAACGATTAACTAACCTAAAATTAAATAATAAAAATTAATAATAACTAACCAAAAGAAAAAAAAAACTAACCTAAAACTAACAAAAAAAAACAACAATCTAAACTAACTAAACCAAATAAAAACAATCAAAACTAACTAAACTAATTTAACCTAAAATAATCAATTGTTATAAACAAACAAAAAAAAAACTATTGAATTAAACTATTAAATTATAAAAATGAGTTGAATCTAATAAAAATAAAGAATAAAATTAAATTAAAATTTTAACCAATTTCAATCGATTTCAAGATTATTAACACCGTTTCCCAGTAACGATGCCAAAAACTTGTTGGGATCATTGCAAGTGTACAAGATCGCAATAGTAATATGCTTGGTAAATACCAAATTATCATCCTCTGGGAACGGTTTGTAGTTAATATCTTAAATCTTAATCTAATTTTAATCTCAATTTTTTTAAGGTTTAAACTCAAATTAAATATTAAAAACTTACATTAAATTTAAAATCAAATTAAAAGCAAGTGAATATTAAAGTGAAAAATATATGAATTAAAATTCTAGGATTACAAAATATCATGTATTCACTTTTAATATTTATTTTAATTAATCTAAATTTTGTCCAGTAGGTTACAGCACAAATAATCAAAACCCTCTCTCGAGGCGCCCTGATCCTATCAGTTAAATTGCCTAATACCCCCTCCCGAGGTGTACAATCAATAAACTAATGCATTAAAAATATTAATCACGTGTAGCCTCCTACAAAATTAACAACCTTCCAGTCAATTAATTTAAATAGGTTTATATTCTGATTATCCAATTATTGAACCTATCTCCCAAGTTAATTCAATAATTTGAAATCAATATAAGTAGCCAATCAATAAAAAAACATTAAGAACACAGAATATAAAACACTACTTCAAAATAGATTAATCAAGATAAAAATTAAAATTTCATACAATTTAAATTACATCCTAGAAATAAAACTACTTAGCCGAACATATTTAAGAAAGTACCAAATAAAGAATTAAATAAAAAAAAATCATACTATATGTTCTTGATCTTCAGTTTTCTTGTTGTTCTTCTAATCCTTCTTTTGCTTCTTCTTCTTCTCTGCTAGCTGTCACAATAGTTCTTGAATTCTCCAATAATGAATCATCTCCTGATCTCTTTGAAGCAAACTTTATTTATAATGTTAAAAAACCTTAATTGTAAAGAAATGTGAACTCCAATTGCTTTTTTTTCTTTCTTTGTCTTTTTCTTGTTTTCAATTTGCCATTGCAATTGCACTTTATTACCTTATCTGCCATTCTTCATTCCCTACGCACCAATTTCATTTTGTTCTTGTCTTCTTTCAATTCCAATCTACCCATGCTTTATCTTTTATTTACATATTTTGTCATTCTTCTTTCCTCCATTTTACCCATACTTTGTCCTGTTATTACATGGTTGCCATTGTCTCCATTCATGCTCATGGGCTTCATTAAATTGGCCTTGGATAATGTTAGGCTCGGGTTTTGCTTTAGGCTTTCGAATGGGCCATAAACAGTATGTCATAATACATGTTTTTAGTTATTTTAAATCTACAAAAATATTTGATAAGCCTTTCTCGGGCATTAAATCAAAAATATAAATAAATATATAAGAAAAAATTATATTAAAATACTCTAAATGCCTAAATAATATGTAATACAAATATAATTGATCATGCATCTAATTATGAGTAATTATGTCATATTTTCTATCTAAACTCATGTAAAATATATATAATAATGTTAGTATACAATGCAACTAATAAGAGCCAACATGAACCAACACATATAAAGTAGAATCTTAAACAGAGGCGGTATTTTCTACGAATGTCTTGGTATCAGGTTGACTCACTTCCTGTGCTCTCTCTCTCTATGCTTGTTGGACCATCGGCTGGGCTAATAAGATAGGACACTTCGATCTTTTGTGCCCAATCTGCCCACACTGATAACAAGTGAAAGGTTTTCTCAGTGTTACTCGCCTTGTCAATGTTGGGTGGCCCATCTGTACTACCGATGTCGATGGCTTATACTCTAGGCCTCTGCATCCCCTACTTTAGCCTCCTCTTTGACCTTCGCTTCTAGGATGTATTGCCACTTGTGGCTTAAATTTCTAGATAGGGGTAGCATCATTGTCATCGTCATGGTAGGCTAAGTTTGTATTGTACTAGTAAATCCTGAAACCAACTTCCTCTTCCTGCAACCTCTATTCTTCTGCTACTAACCTTGGTTGTTGGGAATTAGTGTTGAAGTTTGCATGGTATTGCCTGGAATAATCTACACCTGTATTGATTCTTCGGTACTATCTACCTCATATCTCAGAGCTCGACGCTTCAACACTTTAGACTAGAATTGTGTATCGCTAGTCAAATATTACTATTTAACCCAAGATAGTAGAACCCAACCCATTCTACTTTATTAGCCACAAGCCCTGGAGCATAAGACTTTAGATGAATGAATTTGTAAGTTTACTCCAAGCCTATCATATTGCCCTGTAGCAAGGCCAAGAAATCCATTTTCCTTCGCTCTCTAGCAGAAGCAGAAACAAAATCCTCCAAAAATAACTATCTAAACTTTGTCGTCTCAACCGGGTGCTCAATAGTAAAGACTGACAATCACCATCTTGCGACATCACCCTCTAATGTATGTGTAGAGAACAACACCTATTTCTCTTTAGATAGCTTCATCGATTGTGTTATCTTCTCAACATCAACCTCTCACCCTTAGGCCAATTTGACACATTTGAAGATTTGACAATCAACTCTATCTCAAAACTATCATGATTCAATGTTTGCACCTCGAAACTTGTCATCCTGAGACCAGGTGGACACATTTGAAGATCTATACTACTATCTCAAGACTATCACGATCCACTATCCACACCTAGGAACCTCTCATCCTAAGGCCAGATCTGCACATCTTAAGATTCGTAGATCAGTCCTATCTCAATGCAATATGCAATGCACGTAACACCCAATTATACAACAATAATAAGTAGAATAAAAGGTTAAGTAAATAAATCAAATTACTTCTCATAGACTAATATGACTCCCGATGTTCTCCCAGTCACCAGTTGCATCCCTCAATATCGAGCCAAATACCAAAAGCTTACAACGTTGACAAGTATCTCACTTTTGCTATATAATCACCAACCTCTTCACAATTTTGCTATATAGTACATTAAATAGGAAAAAATTAATTATTTCCTATGTTATGTATTTTTTCCTAGTAAAGTATTTTATAATGTTCTACAACATTATGTATATAACGTTCATATATATTATTATTATATATAACATTACTTAATGCATACATTATATTATATAATCTCATATTCATTTATTATTATCGATTAACTTCCTCAAATTGCATAAATGCAAATTTAATATACTACTTGATTTCCAAAAATTCTAATTTTGGTGTTATTGAGTCCAGAATTTCGTTCTTGACATTTTAGTACCAGTCACTTAAAATTTCATTATCAATATATGAACCCTCTATGTGTCAACTTCCAATTATATTATAAATTCTTAGGGCTCACATTGGTACAAATAAATTATATATCTATGTTCTATTCGTTGATATGAATACAATGATATATATATATATTATAATTTTACTGTAAGTGAAATATACCTTAATTTCGAGTCACACAATAGACTATTACTTTTACTGAAAACTACATTAGAAAAATTAAAATTCATGACTTTTATATCTATTTTGCATTAAAAAGAGGCACAATTAACTCACCAAAATGATGGATTACCGTAGAACAGGTGGTTTTTCTCTCTTCTTTTCTTCCTTCCTCCTCCCTTTTCCTTCTCTTTCTGTTTCCCCTCTTTGGTATTTCTTTTCTATCTTTTTTATTCTCTTCCCACGATGGTGAGTGAATGAGAGAATGAGAGGAGAAGAGGAATGAGAGAATCATATTTATATACCTTAGTTTGGGGTGGGTCCCACCAAATAACAATCAAGCTCCCTTATTTCTCCACCATATCCTTATTATCTTCTATTTTATTTGTTTATTTTTTTCCCAAAATATCTCCATCATCCTCTATTAATTGTCATCAGAAATATTTTTCATTTTATTTCATTTCATCTTCCAACATCTAATAAGCTACCATCCATAATACTCACTATAGATAGATAGATACATACAAACACACACACACACACACACATATATATATATATATATATATATATATATATATATATTCCAACACACCATCCCATGCATACATTATTATATATATATATATATATATTTTGTTAACTAATGGATTTAAATATTTTATACATCAATTATTTATTGTTATTATTTTATTTAAAATAAATCATTAATTTTATACAAATGCCATAAAATCATAAATTTTTATTTATAATTCATCAATTTATACATGAAAATACATGTTGAACCCATCCACTCAATATCCAAAAATGTGGGTCATTACAATTGTTATCTAGTGATCCATTCCCCGGTTACTTAATACCTCCCTAGCATCCCAACAATGTATGCAATATTTGATCGCATCCATTAGACTTCCTATGGATGACGCATAAAGAATCTTTTGCATATGCTTAGTCTTGTAGTCATTTTTAGACCATTGACTTAAATAAAACTTTTTTAAATAGAAATTTTCTCCCTTAGACACAGGATTATCACCTAGTTTGCAATCTTACATGTCAAATTTCTTTAGAACCCTTTCGATATAGCTCTTTTGTGCTAATCCCAAATACCTCGAGAGCAATCATAGTGTATATGAAATCCCTAATGTGAAAGAGGCATCACCAAGATCTTTTTTCTAAAAATTTTGTAATATTTTTTAGTGGTTTTGTGCAATAAGCTTTTATCATTGTTGGCGAGCAATATGTCATGTATATATAAAATCACGAAAATATACTTGCTCGCACTAAATTTATGTATATACATACATCCATCATGTTACTCTCAAAACCAAATGAGATGATAACTCGATAAAATTTGTAATACTACTAATGAGATGTCTGCTTAAGTCTATAAATGGTTTTTTTTAATTTACAAACTATTTGCTTTGCATATTTTGACATAAAGTTTTCTAGTTGCACCATATAAATTGTTTATTTATCGTCACCATTGAGAAACATAGATTTAACATTAATTTGATATAACTCAAAATTAAAGTATGTCATCAAAGCCATTATAATTCTAAAAGATTTTTGTAACACCCTAACCCCCGTATCTTTAGGCAGTGTACATGACCACCATTTTCTTGACAGTGGACTTAACCAAATTGCGGGTCGGACCGGTGTTACTTTATAAGTGACACTCGCTTGTTCTTTTCTTTTCAATATCTCGTGCCCTTGTATCAAAATTTTAAGAATACAAAATTTTTACTTTAATAAAATCAAGGCAAATTAAAAGAGATAAAGAAATTCAAACTATGTATTCATAATAAAAATTGAAAGTATTAAACTCTTCAAAAAAAGAACTAATAGTTACAGCGGAAGACTTCAAAATACTTTTCAGTAGAAAATCATAAATACTTTGGGCAACATGCCCTAAAATTCAAAAAAATATAATAAGGTAGAAACTATCTAAGAACTGTCCATATTCAACTGCTCCATGGGTTTCATGTTCCTGAAAAAAAAAGAAAGGAAGGAGTGAGCACATAGCCTACTGGATCCTTTTCGAACAACCATCTTTCATATTCAAACTCATAACACAATCATAATTCAAACACTTGCAATCAGTAGGTGTTTCAAACAACGATTTGTCCAAGTCGAGTCTTAAACCAAAAGGGCCTTTAATCCCTTGATGCTCTTAACTAAGTAAATAGGGCCCACTCGACATCAACCTGTTAGTGGCACATGTCCGCATCAACCCGTTACACATGGTGACCCACCAGGTAATGTGGTACACAACCCTCAAGTACTTAGGTCTAAAAACCATATGACCTGACTCATATGAAAAGAACATCCATAGTGTCGCCTTGACCACTATAATGGTACATGGTTATTATCACCATCGTCTTGGATTAATTATCATATCATGATCTCATAAAATAAACTTCAAAATATGAAATCAACTAAAATTCAAAATATACACAGTCAATTCATGAAACACTCATAAATCATGCATCATACTTTAATTTAAAAGCCTAAGCATGATACTAACATGGCATGGATAATATAATTGCTCAAACATGAATCAAAATTGAAAAACTGAAATAAACATTTAAAATTCTAGAACTGAAATTGAAAATCTTTGAATTCAGTGAAAAACACACAAACAATGAGCATGCCATGAATTTAAATAAGAATAGAAGGGTGTTCTAGAAATCACTTCCACCTTATAACGTTTTCTTCCAAAATTTTGGTAGCAATTCCCTCACGTATTAGTGCCAATGAAGATCACCCAACTTAATTCCCTAATTTGAGAGAAGAACTTCTCGCACACAAGTAAGAGGAAGGAAAGATGGGAAGAGGTGCCAAGAAGAAGACTTAAAGAAAATAAGAGAAAATTTCAACTCTTATTTTTGGAATGAGGGAATTGAGAACCTAGGGGGGTTTATATAGGTTTTCAAAGGGAGAAAAATAGAAACTTTTTAGTTTTTCTTGGAGTAAAACACCCTAATTCTCTTTAATTTTGTACTTTCTAATATTGAGAATAAAATGAGTATTTTTTGAATTTTTTTGAAATTTAGAAATAAATTTTTGGATTTTAGAAAACTTTTTTTTGAATTTTTCGTGATTTTTTCATAACTTTCGTTTTTAATTTCAGATCCTTTGATCTTGGCCGTTGGATTTCCTTGAGCGCATCAATGGTTTGCGATCAACCAAAAAATGTCTCAGATCAGGATCGTTGGATCTTTTTCGAGCGCAGCACGGTTCGCGATCACCGAACGCGACTTTGATCTGAATGCTTGGACTATCCTCGAGCGCAACATGCAGATCTCGTTTACGATCAACAAAACTAGTATGGACCATCAGATCAACCTCGAGTGTGGTGTGCGGATCTCGTTCGCGATCAACGAAATAGATCCTGGCCGCATGATCAACCTCGAGCTTAGTGTTTGGTTTCGCGATTACATTTTTGCGCCTACGTTGTGCACTGTTGGATTTGATGGATTCGATTATGGCCGTTTGATCTTGATGATTCAGTGCATCCGGGCGTTGGTGCGAACTTGATCGTGGCTGTCGGATCGTGAGATTTGATTTAGATCTACGGTTTGCAGCCGTTGGATGTGTTTTAAGTTTATTTTTTTGATTTTTCAACCGAATTTCTTATTTTATTTTCGTATTTTTGCCAAATCTTGTTCCCAATTGACTTTCTAATCTTGTTTTCATCAATAATTGCACATATCCTTGTATTTTTGGATATGATATCCCATAATATACATTATGTTCATATATTTTCTTCCAAAAATCCATTAAATTGATTTTTATTCATCATTTGGGTAAACTAGGACTTACCAAAATTTTCATCCATTAATTCTATAAAATTTTCTAAATAAATTTTCAAATTTCATACAAATTTTCGAGATGTTACAAGTTTTTCTAAAGAAATTGGAGAGAAATTCTTTTTGTAATCGATGTCTTCTTATTGTGTAAAGCCCTTATTGACATGATGTGCCTTGTACCTTCTAGCATTGCTTCAAATATCGATTTGCAACTAATGAGTTTCGTACCTTTAAGCAATGAGACTAAAACCCATACATCATTATCCTTCATGGATTTGATATCTTCATTCATGGCATTGATCCAGTTATGAGAGTTAGAATTTTTTACGGCTTGAAAAAATTTGATTGGATCATCTTCCACCATTCCAACATCAAAATCATATTCTTGAAGAAATACAAAGTAATCATTTGAAATTTTACTTTTCTCTTTCTTTAATGGATCGTATTAATGACATTTATTCTTTAGATTGTAGAGTTTGTTCTTTTGGAATAACTCTTGGAACATGAATGAGAGTGTTGCAACCACTACAAGTGTACAGTATCACATTAGTAATACACAACAGTATACGAATATCGTCTTCATGGAACAGTTAATTGCCTATAATCCTAAAGCCCAATTTAGTATTATCTCAATTTTTTTAAGGCTATAAACTAAGTGTGAATGTTGTAAACTTAATCAAATAAAAATCAAAAGAGTGTTGGATTTTAAAACTATATGAATTAAGCCTCTAGGATAGTAAAATTTCACATGATCCCGTTTAATTCCTATTTCAATTAACTATTTCCTAATTTTGTAGGTTATAACATTGATAATTAAAACCCTTTTCGAGTTATTTTAATATCTATTAGTCAAATCTCCTAATACCCTCTCCCAAATGTATAGTAAACAAACTAATGCAACGAACTCAAATTCATGTTCAACCACCTATTAGATGAAGGATTTCTCGATACATTGATCTTTCTAGGTCTATAAATTGATGATCAAACCATCAAATCTCTTTCCTGTGTTAATCTGACAATCTAGGATCATCCTGTCTATGGCCAGTAGACAGAAATCATGAAGAACACAAAGTATAAAACAAAACATCAAAATAATGATTTAAGGGTTTCTATAATCAAAATTACATCCTATAATTAAAAACTTTTAGCCAAACATAACATATGTAATACAGAAACAATGAATTAAGCATATTAGAAATCATACTAGACAAGTAATCTCTCTCTTTGCAATTGTAATACCTTAATGAATTCTTGAATAAGAATATACAAAATCTTAAATGAGTCCATGAAGGAACAAACCACATTAAATACTCTAGTGGGAAAATGGTATTTTGACCACCCAAAGGTAAAATGGTAATTTTGCCACCCAGGGGTAAAATGGTCAACTCACGTGAAAAGTGAATTGTAGAACAACACTTTGTAAAATACTGTATAATTTTTAAGTACAAAAAGTTATTTGGACAAACAGGGGTGAAACAGTGATTTTGCCATCGAAGGACAAAATGGTCATTTCATCTAAAACCAAACACTTGTACCATTATAAAAGCAATGTGAGAATAATTTGTATAAAATAGAACAAAATAAATATCTTAAAAACTTTATAGAAAATGACAAAGATTAAATTAATAAAATTTATGAAAATTAAAGAATATGCACATAAGGATATTTGGGGCACAATACAAATTATTAGGGAATAAATACGCAAACATTCTGAATAATTAATCTATAAATAACCACTTAAATGAACACCCAAATGATTAGAAAAAGTTTTAAAAATAAAATAACTTAAATTAAGGGCCAAAATAAGAGCTTATGGTATAAGTAGTGGGCTCGGTAGCTAAATTAATTGGAGACTGACATATGCACATTGTGTGGGCTTGGGCGCTGATTAATACACAACATTGGGACATAAAATATATTTAAAAGTGGCGCCCCACATTAGAGTTTGAAATTTGAAATTTCAAACAAGATAAGAAACAAAAATAACCAAGGAAGTTGCTAAAAATTCACACTTTTCAAAACTCCTCATTCTCTTCACACAAGTAAAATAGAGAATTAGAAATGTTTCTAAAATAAAATCAACTCAAAAGAATGTATTAGCAACTTATAAAATAATTACTTACTAATATATATGCTTAGAAAACAAGTAAAATAGAGAATTAGAAAGGTTTCTAAAAAAAATCAACTTAAAAGAATGTATTAGCAACGTCTAAAATAACTACTTACTAATATATGTGCTTGGGAAACAAGTAGAATAAAAAATTAGAAAGGTTTCTAAAATGAAATCAACCCAAAAGAATGTATTAGCAACTTTTAAAACTTGTACTTACTAATTTTTATGCATAGGAAACAAATAAAATGGAAAGAGAAAGAGTTTTAAAAAGATTTCTACAATGAAGACAACACAAACTTTCCAATTTATTTCCATTAAAACTCTATATAAACCTAAGCATGGCCACCATTCTCTTCATCCTGGCAAGAATTGAACAAGTTCCTTCTTGCTCTTTCTGCCTTTCACTTGGCATCTCTCTTCTTTCTTTAGCCATTATAGACAACAATTAGAGTACTAGTAACAAAGTTTTGCACAAATTCTATACTAGTAATTAGGGAGATCTAAAAGAGATTCAATAGAGGTTTTAGAAGGAGTAAAGCTATTTAAGGTAGAAGTGATTTCTAAACTTTTACCTTATTATTTTGATTTAGATATGATGTTTATGGATGCTTGTTTAGCTTAGAAATATGCTATGATTATGCATGCCACGATTATACATGCCATCGATTAGAGATGCATGCTTAGGATTGTATGAATAATGATGCATGATATGTGATGATATTATCGGGACCCCTTCCCTAGGCAAAAAGGCGACCCGATCAACACAGTGACCCAACGAACCCACTCATCGATTCGAGTTTGCTCAATCATTGTTAAGCCTTTTGGATTGCAACAACAAGTGATATTAGAATAATTTAAAGATTCAAGTGCGAAAGTAAGCAAACATTACGAGGAGTGATCATTGTATTACATATGGTCTCGCTAAAAAATACACAGTTGACCATGTATACATACACAAAAATGACCAACCTCAAACAAAAAGACCAAGAAAAAGAAAAGGAATCGTAAGGGGGCTAGGCAATTGCAACGCCTTTCCTTCTATCAGCTGTCAAGGAACCTGAAATGTTAGTAGAGTAGTGAGCCTAAAAGTTAATGTGGCTTAGTTAGTAGTAAGACCAACATGTTACCCATACCCAACATTCCAAAATAGTACATATATGTATGAATAGTAAAATGATATAGTGTTTGAATGGATGGCATAGTAAAAAAGCAGTTATAAATGATGCAACAGTTATAGAAGAACATATCAAACACATGCTAGTTAAAACTGTATCTAGGCTAGGGTCTTAAGTTTAAAAACCCAACCCATTGGTCATCGTTGAAGCGAGTCATAAGTCAGGCATACCGGCCACTGAAGCAGGTCGTAAGCTAGGCATATTCCTCGAATACCCTAACCCTACACTTGGTCCTCAAGTGTCGTCACTCGAGCGGGTCGAAAGTTAAGTGTATTGATCATACGCCTTAATCCTGCTCTTGGACCTCGAGTTTAATCTCAATCACATTGTGTACCCTGACCCCGCGCTCGGTCCTTGAGCCTATGGTCTCATTACCTGTGTACATCTACATATTTCAAAACCAATTTGATGTATCTCAACCACATGAAACCATTTAAACCATGTTATTTTACTAATGTTTTATGCAAGGAATGCAAGCTAAAGTAAACACCTAAATTAAACTACTCACCTCAGGTCCCGTGCACCAATATCCCGTTGACATTCAGCCTAGTCCCTTAGTATACGATCAAATCTGCATTGTTTAAACTTAATTTTAGTTTTCTTTAGAAATGTGGCTTAGCCCTTGTTCCACTATCCCTAATTGGTCTCGGTCAACCATTCAAACCTAGTCAACTGGTTAAACTTGGTCAAAACTGGTCAACATCATCAACTTTGGTCAATTTAGGTCCAATTGAGTCAAAGTAGGTCAAAATTGGGCAAATTAGGTCAAAATCCCTAAATTTCAACACTTAGCCAAATTCCAAGCGTTTTGTCCTCTTTACACAGCAAATTTGCCGATTTTTCTGCGATTAATCCATATATCGCATATATGCAACATTCCAAATTTGATTTGGACCTCTTAAACATTCACCAAAATGTTAGATTTTGATTTTTGGACATCATTTTCTATGATTTTTAAATGTAATAATAGGAACTAAAAATTCTCATTTCTTATGTGACACACAGTCACATTGTGTATTATTTGACCCCCTTACCCATCTCAGATAGGGATGAAATTTGGTAAACATGTTTTTGACATATGCAACGATGTCTCCACCAAATTTTAGTCCAAAACACCAATCTTTGGTTAGTCAATATGTCCCCTACATTCTCTGTTATGTAACAGATTTTTCAATATTCAAGTTTTCTATAATTTTCAAGTGCCTAATTAGCCTTATTACCCCATTGATCCAAGGTTCTTTCTTACATGTTCTATAAGAGTTTAGATCCCAGAACATTAACAATTTAAGTCTCATTCAAAATAGTAGGCAAATACGACAATGATCATTCTCAAATATACCCTACAACACTTAGCACACATCAACAATTCTAGAATTTTTTCTAAGTACCAATTTTCATATGTAACTAAATATCTTTGCATGCATATAAAACCATGAATATAGGGGCTTAAGGATCGGGGTTTATACCTCCTTGTAGCCTCAAATGTGAGGTTTAAATGACTCCAAATTTTGGCTCAAATGGATGTCCTTAGCTACTTCAAATGTTGCCTCAAAGATGCTTCCAGGAGTAGTTTTTTGTTGGAACTGTTGTAACAGTTAACACCTAGTCAACTTTAACACCTTGTAAAACATGTTTAAGACCTTAGCTTTTGTTTTCTATCAATTGGAGATTGAGGTATACATGACAAGGAGCAAAACGAGTGGTCTTACCTCAAAAACATACCTCAGATGGGTTAGGAACCAACCCCTTAAAGACTGGATCAACATTGTTTTCCAACAGTTTCAACATGTAACTATGCCAACTAGCACAATTTCATGGTCATTTTAGTTTCTAATGGCTAGGGGATTCGACCAACGACTTGCACAATATTGTAGAAGGGAGTGAAATCTTTCCAGGGAGTATAATTTTAGAGAAAATGGATATGAGAGGAAGAAGAAACGAGCTATTGAAGAGGGCTTGCTGAAACGGAAAAATCTATTCAAAAGACCTAGTTTTGTTGGATGTTGGAGCATTCTTGTATGACAAAAAGGAGTGCCACGTGGCCATCCATGTGGCTCATGGGTTGCCATGCAAGGTACCTTGTTGTCCTTGTTCATTGGTTTGGCCAGGAGTCCTATTGGATGGCCAAAACCATGGCTCAAAACCATGGATGTACATGATTTTTTACTGTTGAAAATTTTTGGAAAATGGAGGAAAAGGGAATAGAAGAGAGCGGGAGGAGAGAACCAGGGCACATGAGTCGGCCCATGCGCCCAATCCAACTCGCGGGGGCCGAAATGCTTAGTCGTATGGCACGAGCCCGTGAGCTCGTGCGCCTAGAAAACTTATTCTTTTTCTTCATTTCTGTTTCTCTTCTTTTTTTGTTTCTCTTCTTTTTTTTTGTATATATATATATATATATATATATATATATATATATATATATATATATATATTTTTTTTT
>JAJIYU010004380.1:0-24448 GCA_030144865.1 Tinospora cordifolia | reverse complement strand
ATTTGTTATGTAGTGGTGGTTGAATATTTGTCATGTAGTGGTGGTTGAATATTTGTCATGTAGTTAAAATTACTTTTACTTATAAAGTTATTAACTAGAGATAAAATTTACTAATAATCAACTTTACTATTAATTTTATTAGTCAACTTTACTATTTACAATATCATTTATAATTTTACTATTTTCGGTGCTATTAATTACTTTTATTATTTATCATACTACTACAATATTATTGATCAATATGACATTTTTCAAATATGCTAAAATGAATAAATAAATAAATTTATTACACGTTTTCTTTGTCATTCATAACTTTCCTCATAATGGTCAACATTTGTTGACTACGGTTCTTTAACATGTAATTATAGTCAAAATTTTGATATTACAACATTTAAAATTTGTGGTTGTTACAGATTTTCCATCGACAATTGGCCTAGTCAAGCCGTATACACTCAAATTTGCGTGATTAAAACTCAATTTCAGTTTCATTGTGAAATATGACTCAATTTTAGTTCAACTGTTCCTAACCCGTCATAGTATACCCAAATTTGACTCAATTAAATTTGGTCAAACTTGGTCAATTGGTCATACTTAGTCAAAATTGGACAACATAGGTCAAATTGGGTCAAAATAAATCAAATTGACCAAAATCCCCAATTTTTCCAAACTTAGTCAAATTTTCAACTCTTTGTTCTACCCGCGCAACAAATTTGTCAATTTTTCTGCAATTGATCCGTATGTCAAATTTGTGTAAAAATTTCCATATCTAATCTATATCCCCAAAATATTCTCAAAATCTTATTTTTCATTTTTTAGACTCCATTTGATACAGTTTTCAAGTGGAATAACAAGGTAATCAAATTTCCAACCGTTTGTTCTATCTGCGCAGAAAATATGTTGATTTTTCTGCGATCAATACGTGAGTTGGATTGGCTCAAAACTTTCCAGATTTCATATTTATTTTGGGATTTTTTGACTTCAATTGCTATGATTTTCAATTGGGGTATCAGGAACTTTCATTTTTCGTTTTGCATGTGATAGACAGTCACTAATCGCATAATCTGACTCACTTACCTAGCTCAGATTTGGTTGAAATTTGGTACACTCGTTCTTGGGGTACCCAGTAAGGTTGCCACCCAATGTTAGCTCAAAATACCAAGATTTGGTTATTGAACAAATCACCCGAATTCTTAGCCAAGTCAGATAAAACTTTGGGATCACATTCTCATTGAGTTTCAAGCATCTACTTCTTTCATTGAACCTCTAACCACATAACATCCCACCGTTACATCATATTCGAATCAGTAAGAAAGGGTGTCTAATACATCATATTCGAATCAGTAAGAAAGGGTGTCTAATACCTCATTCAAACATTCCCTCAAACACTTGATGTGCATTGACAAACATTCTAAAATTTTCCAAGTACAAGCATTTGTATGCAACTAGGTAACTTTGCAAGCATGGGAAATAAAAATTAAAAAGGCTTATGGCATGGGATTTATACCTTCCTAGAGCCTCAAGTGTGAGATTTAAAGACACCAAATTTCGACCCAATCGAATGCTCCTAATAGCTTTAGTCGTTGTCGCGAAGTTGCTCCCATAATGCATTTTGTGGTCATAGTTCATCAGTAACCATCTTTAGAACCTTAGAAACTATGTTCTAGACATCAATTTTCATTTTCTATCAATTGGAGATTAAACTACATATTGAGAGAATCAAAATGAGTGGTCTTACCTCAAAAATGGACCTCAGATAGATTAGGAATCGGCCTTTCAAAAATTGAATCAACACACTTTTTTCAACAGTTTTAGCCTACAACTATGTTGGCTAGCACAGTTTCGTGGTAGTTTCAGCCTCTAATGGTTGGAGGATTCAACCAATGGATTGCACATGCTTGAAGAGGTCAGTACAAGCTTTTCAAAGACCCCGAGATCATGCAAAATAGACATGGGATGAAGAAGGTATGAGAGGATGAAGGTGAGGTGTTGCAAGTGCTAAAATGCAAAAAAATCCCAAAAATCTAATTTTTATTGCAACTTTGGGGGGTCCTTAAATGGCTCAAACAATGCCACATGGCCACCCACGTGACCTGGGGTGGCTTGGCATAGTGCCCCGTTGGCCCGAGTTACGGGGGCCGGTCGGCCTGGCCGTTAGTCGCTGAAAATCACAACTCAAAACCATAGGCAGAATGACTTTTTCCCTACTAGTGGTTTGCTAGAAATGGGGAAGAGGGGGGGGGGAGGGGAGAAGAAGAAGAAGCTGGCGCATGGGCCACCCAACACATAGGCTAGCCCATGCGCCCTAACCCAACCACATTTCCAACCCAGGCCTGCAAACATGGGCTGCTCACTAGCTCCCTTTTCTTTTCTTTTTTTTTCTCTTTCTTTGTACATATAAATATATATATTATTTTCTTACTATTCTAATTATTCTTATTATTATCGTTATTATTATTGTTATTATTATTATTATTAACTTATATCATTCAACCCAAAAATAACATTTTTCTCTCAAAAAATTTATTATTCCTTTCTAAAAGTTCAAATAAAATTTTCAAAAAATCATATCTTCTTCCAAAAATCAATTTCTTCAAAAATTAACATATTCTCTTCCCGAAAATCATATTTTTAATTAACCTAAATAAGTAAAATTAGATAAAATTGAGAAAATTTATATATTTTCATTAAAAATTTTAGAAAATACGCGAAAATACATACATTGAACCCACTCAACTTGGTGTTAACAAATATAGGGTCGTTACAATCTACCCCCTTATAGAAAATTTCTTCCTTGAAGTTTACAAATTATGTAGATAATAAAAGTCATGGGGCAACACTCATCAACTCAGGGTAACGTCGGATCATGAAATCTTCACTCTCCCATTTATCCTGCTCAACACCATTGAACTGCAAGCGCACTCTTACCATCAGTATCTCCTTGTTGTACAACTTCCTCATAGCTCAATCGATGATGGTTGTAGGCATTTCATCGTATGTACAGTCTTCTTGCAACTTAATGTGCCTCCAATCAATAACATGAGAGGGATCATGGTGATACTTCCACAACATAGAAACATGGAACATGTTATGCACACATGATAGTTGGGGCAACAATGCTGGCCGATAAGTAACTGGGTTCATCCTCTCAAGGATCTCAAAAGGCCTAATATATATCGGAGTAAGCTTCCCTAAAATTTCGAAGTGTGTTTGCCCCTTTCGAGGCAAAATATGGACGAGGACATAGTCCCCAACCTCAAACTCAATGACTCTTCTTTGGTGGTCAACATAACTTTTCTGTCAATCCTGAGCGGCCTTCAGATTCTGCCTAATACTCAATATCTTCTCATTATGATCCTAAATGAGAGTGGGGCCCAAGACTATTGTGTCACCAGTCTCAACCCAGCAGGAAGGGGATTTACATGGTTGACCATATAACGCCTCAAATGGTGTCATCCCAGTGCTCGACTGTCAGTTGTTATTATCATCAAACTCGCACAAGGCCAAATCCTCCCAACTACCATTGAAATTTATAATATAGGAGCGTAATACATCCTCCAAAATCTAGATTACTCACACATACTGACCATTAGTCTGTAAATGGAACGTTGCACTGAGGTTCACCTTCATCCCCAGTTGAGCCTGCAACAATTGCCAAAATCGAAATGTGAACCTAGCGTCCCTGTCGAACACAATGGATAAGGGATGCCATGAAGCCTTATATACTCTCTAATGTAAAAACAATTCAATTGGCCCACTGAATCCTTAGTATTCATAGGAAGAAAATGGGCTAACTTCGTCAAATGGTCCACAACTAGCCAAACAACATCATACCTCTTTTGTGTACGGGGTAATCACGTAACAAAGTCCATAGTGATGTGTTCCCATTTTCATTCTGGTATAAATAAGGGATGTAAAGATCTAATAAGTTTCTAGTGCTCAACTTTAACCTATTGGCACGTATCACATCTTTGGATGAAGATTGTTATGTCTCACTTCATCCTAGGCCACCAATATGTGTGACAAGCATCTTGGTACATCTTATTGGCACCCTGATGAACAAGGCATCTCAAATGGTGTAGTTCCTTAAGTACACAACGTCTCAAGCTAGCATCATCTGGTACCATAGTCGTCCCCTAAACCTCAGTCCATCCTATGAATCAAGTGACCAATCTCCACAAGAAGTGTCCTCTGCCCAAAGCTTTGAACACATCATAATTTGCATCACGAAGTTGTCCCTCCATTATCTCATGAATCTGAACTGGTTGGGTTGTAACATGTGCATTGACTCTGGCCTTGGAAGATAACTCATGGATACTCACAATCATGGCAAAGTCAATCTTCATCTACTCATGAGACATGTGTTTCGCTAGACATGCAGTCTTCCTACTCAAAGCATCAGCAACTAAATTGGTTTTCCTTGGGCAGTACTCAATAGTGAAGTCATAGTCTTTCAAGAGCTCCATCCATTGCCTCAGTCTCAAGTTCAAATCTTTTTGTGAAAATAAATACCTGAGGCTTTTGTGATTCGAATAGAGCATGAAATGTTCGCCATAAAGATAGTGTCGCCATATCTTGAGCGCGAATACTACTATTGTCAGTTCTAGCTCACGTACATGGTAGTTCCTCTCATGAACTTTCAACTGTCATGAAGCAAAAGAAACAACCCTTATCTTGCTTCAATACACAGCTCGACCTATCTATGATGCATCAGTATATATAGTCAACTATAGACCAAGCTCTAGCAACACTAGCATTGGAGCTGATATCAATCTCCACTTAAGTTCAAGGAAGGCATTTTTGTACCCATCAGTTCATATGAATGGAGCATCCTTCTTGGTTAGCTTCGACATTGGAGCTATAATCCTTGAAAAGTTTTAGATGAAATGACGATAATAGCCTGCTAAACCCAAGAAGCTACGGGTCTTAGTCATTATTGTAGGTCTCGACCAACTAATAATCGCTTCAACCTTAGTGGGGTCAACAAAAATTCCCTCAGCTTTAACCACATGACCAAAAAATTGAACCTCTGATAACCAAAACTCGCACTTGTTGAACTTAACATATAATTTATGTTCCCTTAAGGTCTAAAGTGCAACCCTCAAGTGCTCAACATGCTCCTCAGATACCTCAAATAGATCAAGATATCATTGATGAAGATGATCCCAAAGGCGTCGAGATATGGCTGAAACACTCTCTACATCAGGTCCATAAACATATCTGGGGCATTTGTCACGCCGAATGACATGACTAAAAACTTGTAGTGTCCATATCTAGTGTTAAATGCAGTATTCTGTATATCTTCTTTGCCGACTCTCAGCTGATGGTGCCTAGATCTAAGATCAATCTTCAAAAACACCTTGGCACCTCTAAGCTGATCAAAAAAGTTGTCAATACAAGGAAGATGATAGTTATTCTTGATTGTCACTTTGTTCAATTGTCGGTAGTCAATGCATAAACGAAAGCTCCCATCCTTCTTCACAAACAACACCGGAACACCCCAAGGTAACACACTAGGGGGAATGAAATCCTTACTCAACAACTCTTCTAGTTAGACCTTCAACTCCTATAACTCCTTAGGCGCCTTGCAGTAAGGAAGAATTGATACAGGTTGCGTCCTTCAAATGATCTTGATGATAAAGTCATCTCGCTTAAGGGGCAAGTTGGGTAGATCCTCAGGGAACACGTCAGAAAAATCTCTGACGTCAGGGATCTCATCAATGCTTGACCATGAAGGTGCCTCATATATGGTCGTCAAACCAGCTAGAGTATCAATCTCATGGTACGTTACCAATCTGCCATGAATAATCTGCCCATTTGAAGCTCTACCCTAAAAGACAACAATGGGTTGCCATGGGATTTGGAGCGCAACCCTCTTGGTAAAACAATCAATATGTGTGTGGTATGCAGCCAACCAATTCATTCCAAGTATGACATCAAACTTGAGAAATTCTAACACTCGGAGGTCCACAATGCTCTCAAGGTCCCCTAATCTAAGTATACACCCCTCACAAATCATGTTGGGGTAAATGCGCTCCCTAGCAACAGTACATAATATCAACTATGAGGTCTAAATCACACTCTGTCCGCGGCACACCCGAAAAATAAAAGTCAATGTAAAACCAACATTAATTAGTACATATATAGATAAATCAACAAGTGTAATATTACCTTCCACCAAGGTCATCGTCAAGTTAGTATTAGGCTGGGTAACTGCCTGTGCTCTTTCTTTGATGGCTGGGGTGAGAGAACTGGGACCTATTCCAAGAGTTAGGCACTCAGCCCTCTTGTGCCCAACCTTTCCACAATGGTAACATGTAAGGGGCAGCCTTTGTCCACCCTAGTATCTCTAACTCAGTCCACGGCCTCTGCTTGGACCCCATAGAATGAACTCTACTGCTCTATTGGTGGCTGTGACTGAACAGGAATGGCCACAAGTGCAACTTCCATTGTGGCGGCCTGACTAGGAGTAGTGTTCGATTATCCCTCTTAAAACTTCCTTTTCTTGTGCCTCTGATGGCGATCACGACCCCTATAACCTCCATATCCACCTCTATATGATGGTTGAGTCCATAACTATGTCTACTATAGTGGCTGTGGCTGAGAAGTGCTACTCGGTATGATAGAAATCTCAGGGCCCCCATCCAACCTGTCCATAACTATGTCTACTATAGTGGCTGTGGTTCCAGCCCTCTCTCTCGACTTAGCTATCAACCGAGGTGTATATGCTTCCAACTGTAGGAACCAATGGGTATACTCTCTCACTATCATGGTCCCCAAGAATAAGCTAAGAAACTCAATCTTCTTATATTTTTGCTCAGTCTCTGGAACGAAAGCCTCAAGAAAAAGCTTTTTGAATTTGGCCCAAGTAGTGATCTGGCCCTCTTTACTCCTCATAGACTGCTATCATCTAGCAGCCTCACCCTCCATCATACGCCTCACCCTCCATCATACGGGTTGAGAATAAAACTCAATCTACCTTGGATAACCGTAGGGTCTCAGCATTCTTCTCCATATTCAGCAACCAATATTTTGTTGCCTCCAAACTAATACTACCCGTGAACATCGTAGGACGTAAATCCATAAAGCTCTTGAGGAGCCGAACATGAGCTCTCTCATTTCCTTGTCTATCTTGGGTAGGGGCAATTGGAGCTACTACAGCCTCAACTGGTGGCTCTGGAGCTGGTGGCGCAAATGGAGTTGGCAATGGCAACACGATAGCTAGAGCAACTATCATCACGGGTGTAGCCAGAATAGAAGGTCATGTTGACGTGAATGGTTCATCTCTTTATCTGTTAGCGTCCAACCTATCAGGTTTCTCCTTCAATAAGGTTGTTTAGGCTTGCATAGCCTCGTTAGATGCCCTAATTATAGCCTCTAGCCTCTGCATACGATCTTGCTCAGGCTAAGTTAGAAATGGTGGTGATGGCATTAGCTCCCTAGGCCTGAGCAGTGGCCTGCCCTACTTGGATGGTGCTCTACCCTGCCTAGGTAGCATCTCTATTTGCATTTCAAATCAAATTATTGGTTATTCATTCTTTTAAAATAGACTCGACCTAAATTCTAAGTAATAAAATTTATGTTCACAATATGGTTATTATTGATAGTTTCCCTTTTACTCCTTTAAGTTTGGAGTTTTGTTTACTTTCGCGAATACTCTAATGTTGCCTAGGTCCTTCATTTATTAGTGTTCTTCAATCTTGAACGTAAGCTCTGATACTAAGCCCGTCCAGACTCCTTCCCAAGGCCAAAAGGCGACCCAATCGATATAGTGACTCAACGAACTTACTCATCAAGTCAAGTCTACCCATACATCATTAAGCCTCTCCAGTCACGACCGCAAACCACATTAGAGTAATTCAAACATCCATTCAATAGAATGCGACAGTAAACAAAATATTACATATAGTTTTGTTCTCAAAACTAAACAGCTTGACCATTAATTACAAACATACAAGTGACCTACCGCTAATAAGACCCAAAAAGAAAAGGGAACCACCTAGAAAACTAGGCTATCACCACGCCTTTCCCTTTTTCAGTCACTGAAAAAGCTGAAACATCAGTAGAGTAGTGAGTCTAATATGCAACGTAGCTTAATGAGTAGTAAAACTAGTATGTCACAAATAACCCACATTCTAAAAAAGGAGTGCATGTATGCTTGAATAGTAGTAACAGAAATATGGCATATAGTAAAATAGTTATAAACAATGCAATAGTTAAAGAAAACTAGTTTAAATACATGCAGATCAAGACTATATTAGGACTAGGGTTCAAGTCATCAAATCCAACCTTATAATCATTGCTCAAGTGAGTCATGAGTCAGGCGTACCGACCACTCAAGCAGATCATGAGCTAAGTGTATTTTCCTAACCCCGCGTGGTCCTCAAGTGTTGTACTTGAGTAGGCCTGAGGCTAGGCACACTGATCATATGTCCTAACCTCGATGCTCGGATCTCAAATCTAATCCTAATCACAACGTGTATCTAACTCCACGCTCGGACCTCGAGGCTATGGTTTCACTATCAGTGTATGACTACATATATTTCAGAATCAGTTAATGAACCTCAATCACAAGAAACTATACAATCGATGTCATTTCAATCATATTTTATGCAAGGAATACAATTAAAGTAATATCTGAATTAAACTACTTACCTGGAGTCTTGCCCACCGATATCCTATTGACGCTTGGCTGAGTCCTGCCTTATACACTCAAATCTGCGTCATTAAAACTCATTTTTAGTTCATTTGTAAAACATGGCACAATTCAAGTTTAATTATTCCTAACTAGTCTTAGTAGACCCAAATTTAACTCGGCTAAATTTGGTCAAACTTCATCAAAATTGGTCAACATGGGTCAATTTTGTTCAAAATAAATCAAATTGATCAAAATCCCCAAATTTTTCACACTCAGTTAAATTTTCAACTCTTTATTATACCTGCGTAGCAAATTTTCTAATTTTTTTGCGATTAGCTTGTATGTCAGATTTGTGCCAAATTTTCAAATCTAATCTATATCCCTTAAATATTTTCTTGAATTTTATTTTTTAATTTTTAGACTCTATTTGGTATGGTTTTCAAGTGGAATAACAGGGTAGTTAAAATTTCCAACCTTTCGTTCTATCTACACAGAACATTTACCAATTTTTCTGTGATCAGTCTGTGCATCAGATTCACACAAAACTTTTCATATTTCATATAAACTGCCTAAATATTCACAAAAATTTTAGTTTGGGATTTTTAGACTTCATTTAATATGATTTTCAATTGGAATATCAGGAACTTTCATTTCCCCGGTTGCACGTGATAGACAAACACTGGTTGCATAATCTGACCAACTTACCCAACTTTGATTTGATTGAAATTTGGTACACTTGTTCTTGGGATATCCAGTAAGGTCTCCACTAAATTTTAGCTCAAAATATTGAGATTTGGTCAATGAATGAATCCCCCGAATTCTCAGCCAAGTCATTGAAAATTTTGGGTTCATGTTCTCATTAAGTTTCAAACATTTATTTCTTCATTAAACCTCTAATCTAAGAGTCGTTTCTTGCATCTATTATGAGCACTCGGACCACAAAACATCCCACCATTAGGAACTATTCGAATCAATAAGCAAAGGTGCCTAATAGCTCATTCAAACATTCCCTCAAACACTTGATGTTTATTGACAAACATTCTAAAACTTTCTAAGTACTAGCATTTGTAACTAGGTAACTTTGTAAACATGGAAAATTAAAATTACGGAGGCTTATGGCATGACATTTGTACCTTCCTAGAGCATCAAGTATGAGGTTTAAACACACCAAATCTTGGCCCCAATTGGACACTCTTAACGACTTCAACCATTGCCCCAAAGTTGCTCCCAGAACGCGTTTTACTATCACAGTTCACCAGCAACCCATCTTTAGCACCTCAGAAACTCTGTTCTACATATCAGTTTTCGTTTTCTATCAATTGAAGATCGAAGTACAAATTGAGAGGATCAAAATGAGTGGTCTTACCTGAAAAATGGACCTAAGATGGATTAGGAACCAACCTCTCAAAAGTTGAATCAACACACTTTTTCTAACAGTTTCAACCTGCAACTATGTCGACCAGCACACTTTCATGGTCATTTCAGCCTCTAATAGTTGAGAGATTCAACCAATGGTTTGCACATTCTTGAAAAGGGCAATGAGAGCCTTCGAAAGCCCCAAGATCATGCAACCCGAACATGGGATGAAGAAGGTATGAGATGATGAAGGTGAGGTGTTGCAACTACTAAAATGCAGAAAAATCCCCAAAATCTGATTTTTGTTAAAACTTTGGGGGGTCCTTGCATGGCCCAAAAGTGCCACGTGTCCACCCACATGACCTGCGGGTGGCTTGGCATGATGCCCCACCTGCCAGAGTTGCAGGGGCCAGTCGGCGATGTCGTCAATTGTTGAAAATCGCGGCTCGAAACCATGGGTAGAATGATTTTTTTTCTACTACTAGTTTGATGGAAATGGGGAAGAAGAGGGGGAGAAGAAGAAGCTAGCACATGGGCCGCCTAGCACATGGGTCGGCCCATGCGCCTCGGCCCAACTAGATTTTCAGCCCAACCAGATTACCCAAAAATTTATTATTCATTTCTAAAAATTCAAATAAATTTTTCAAAACTCACATCTTCTCCCAAAAATTACATTTTTTTCAAAAATTTACATATTCTCTTCCCGAAAATCATATTTCTCAATTAACCTACTTCTCGTCAATTAAATGAGTAAAATTAGCAAAAATTAAAAAAATTCATATATTTTTATTAAAAATTTAAGAAAATACGTGAAAATATATGCATCGAACCCATCAACTTGGTGTTCAAAAATATGGGTCGTTACACATAAGGCCACATAATCATGTTATTCATAATACATAAGGAATATCTTTGAAACAACATATCATACATAATTACATAGCATGCTATCAATAGTATAACAAATAAGCAATTATCCAAACATTTGCTAATCAGAGGAGATCAAAAGGGCACTCATGAGCTCTACCTTTCGGTTCTCCTCGATGTACAGGTCGATCCCTAGCATGTTTCAAAACATATAGTATGAAAAAATAATTAATCATGCTCTGTACTTTAATACTAAAATAATACGTAAGAGCTGAGTGATCACCTTCACCTTATTGGTTAATTCCCTTGACTGAATGATGATTAATTGTGTGGGATTCACAGTAGAACCAAAATGATATTTACAAATTTCTTTGGTGGCAAAAACTTAATATTTTTCTCACTAATGATCGTTGTTGATAGCATTATGTTCATTCAATGCCATTTTTTGTCGTAAATGATAACAATGAAATTATTGGGAAACATTACTCACTGGCAACAAAAGAAATCGTTTTCTTCAATGCCATTTTTTTTAACCTTAAGAGCATAAGGAGGTGACTATAAATGTATCAATTAATATCTACTAACATATTTCAACTAAAAATTTAGGAGATAACACCAAAAAATATATAATTAATTTGACAACAAGACGTGCACAACATTGTTTCCTGTCATAGATTCTAATCTTTCATCAATAAATCCAAAAGAAAAAGAAAGATTATTGCTAATGCTTAGTGAATCACTCCATAGATAATTTTTAAATTTGTATTTATTATCAATAACTATATCTAGTTAATTAGATATCAACAAAAGTGCAACATATTAGGGAATAAACATTGTTAAAATGTCAATGCTTATCATCCATTTGGGTTATAATCTACTCGAGCAAAATAACTTTTCCCTTAAAACACTTTTCATATAGAATCTTAAAAAAGCTTACCACTATGGCCTGCAATCCTTGCCCTTGGGATAATCGAAAATTGGTACAAAATACTATTGAATGGAATACTATTTGTTGGTGTAAAATAAACCAACAACAAACAAAATAAAGAAGATAAAAGCAAAAATGTGATCAACACTGAATTTCAGAGTTAAAAATAAATCTCCTTTATGACTAAAGAATATATCTGTAGAATACAATGAAATTCAAAAGAATTAAAGTGTTTGAACTTAGGATTCTTTAATGCTTGCACTTATCGCTCACTCAAATGCCCTATTAGGACATCTGACCAAAATGCTAAACTGCATTGAGCATTTGGGTTTTACGAAATGCTCAATGCCTTCTTCTTTTTTCTTTTGTGTTCTTCTAACACAACACAATTCTCTTTTATTTTTAATTTTTTTAAAGTTTTAAAAATAGATTTTTAATAATTTTTATAAATAATATTTTTTAAATAAATATAATATAAGTTTTCAAAAATTTAAATGATATCTTTTAAAAATAAATGAATAAATTTTTTAAATATATATTTTTGAAGTTTAAATAATTATATTTAGTTTTTAATTTAAGTGTAAGTAATTTAAATTGTGTATTATGAACAAATATGTATTTTATAAATTATATATTACAAATAGTTTAAATGATGGATTGATGTAATTTTAGGTGTCATATAGTACAATCTAAGAGATCACAAACCATTAAGAAAGATAGTTTAATAAATAAAAATTTATTGAGTTGGAGACGTAATAGATGTATTAAATTGTTGAATGGTATAACAATTAAAGATGTCCTTCTAATGGTATGAGTATTTATAGGTGATGAAGTGTAATACCCTTAAAAATTCAGAATTCATTAAATAAAATTGATAAAATTGCATAAAACAATGATTTTTTTTTTTAATTTTCATATAAACTATAAGTTTTAAAGGTCCCGAGAAACATAACCTAGTTAAATAGGACATTTGTGGCTGATAAGTGAAATTTAACCTTTTAGGGGTAGAACATTAATTATGTTGCCTAAGAAAAAAATGATCTTTTCATATAAAATATGATAAATAAAAGTTTATAGGAGTGACATTTGAGCAAAAATAAAATTAAATGACAAAAATGTGATACACTAAAGATTATTGTGACGCTTTCAAATTATTTCATGTGTACATTGTACGTCATGTGATGCAAACAAGTGTCTTCACAATTATATAAATGCTTGTTAACTCATAAACTAAAATCAAAAGCTAAAACGGGTGGTCTAGATTAAATTTTGGGTCATCAAAGAAATCTTTGACTATGCAATATAATCGTAACAAATGAAAGATGAGTTGATGCCACATGTGAGCATTTGTGAGCTCAAATCTTGCTCAATGAGGGGACATGTGGCATTTAAAGTATCTAATACCTTAAAAACTTAAAATTTACTCAATAAAATAATTAAATTAACATAAATAGATAAAAATTATATAAGATGTCTGAAAAAGATAAAATAAGTAAATAACTCAAAAATTACATAAAATATGAGATTTAGTTGTGAGACCAGAACATAAAAATTGAACTCATATGGGTAAAACGGTAATTTTATAACCCAAGGGTAATTTTACCCTGATCGATCAGGATGTCCTTTCCTGTTCATTGCCAATCGCTTCCTTTATCTTTCATTTTTAATGTTGTTGCTGCAACAATGATATCATTTTGCTATTTTTAGGTCTTGCCGCTCTTTCTTATCTTTTAAGCATTTTTAAACTTTTAATTTTCTTATTTTTTTAATTTTTTAAATTGTAAATAGTTCAAAATGTATGTATTATATAAATAAATATGTTTTTTTTATGAATTATGTATTATAAATAGTTTAAATGATGTGTTAGCGTGATTGTAAGCTTCATATGGTAAAATATAATCATTACGAGACATAGTCAAGTACATAAAAGTTTAATGAATTGATAATGTAACATACGTAATAATCTTTTAATGCCTTTTAACTTCTTTCAAAGTTTTTCATCTTTAGCACATTGCCTAGCATGTAACCCATCATATCCTAAATTATATAATTTAGTAATTCAAATAGTTAACTTACAATACAATATAATTGCATATAGTTTCATGATATAAAATATTTTAAATGGTGTTTATAAGTTATAATATTATATATTTAGATAATAACATATTTATGATAGTAATAGTGTGTTGGCGGGATTAAGAACAGTATAATTAGTTAGAGATGACAATTTGTGACATGACATGTTAATCTGACTAAAAAATGACATGTAGTTTACGAGCTTGGGTTTAACCTAAATAGGTTTAAGTTAAAATAGGAAAATATGATTAAACACAACTTAATTTTAAGTTAATAATATATTAAGCTACTAACCAAAAAAAATATATATTTAACACAATTATGAAGAAATTAAGAGACAAATTATTAATAGGTTAATTTAAAATTAATTAATCTATTAATATGTTGATGACTCTTTTTTAATTTTTTGAAAAAATCTTTTTAAATTTTGTTTTATTTTTGATAAATTATTTATATTTTCTAAAAGAAATTGAAAATTAGTTACAACAAGTTAAGTAGGTTAAATATAAAACAAACGTGTTAAATTAAAAATGACATGATTAATAAATAAGTTGAGTTTAAGTTTACATATCATAACATAAATAATGAATTTGTCAGATCTGAACTTGTAATATATGAAAAATATCCATTTATGATATATTAACATGAACTGTTATCCCCTAAATGTAATGCAACATCTATTATAAAACGAAATTGAATATGGGTGATATTATATGCGTTTGATAAAATTAATGTAGATTGAAATAGTATATCAAGGATCATGTGCATGATGTATGATGTATTAGTCATGGTAATATTCCTGAAAGTATATAAAAAAGTATTTGGCATAAAATTTTGATAGTCTTATGTTTGACCGGTAATATTGTACCACTTTTTAGTTGAGACTCGATTTTTAGACAATTTTTTTAGCACCATAATAAGTATTTACTTATTTATTTATTTTGCCTATTATTTATCATCAACGCACCCATCAAGTGTCTACGTATCACAACAACAATTTTTTTAGCATGTAATAAAAGATTATTTAAATTTAAATTTATTTTATATGTTTTCTTTTTTCTTTGTTAATTTGCTTATTACTTGAATCAGCATTTATTTCCACAATATATATATATATATATATATATATATATATATTGTGGAAATAAATATTTATTCTTTAGTTGAAGTCATTAAAAAATATTGCTTTAACTTTTAATGTAGAAAAAAAAATTAAATAAAAAGGACATTTCTTAGTGAAAACCTCCAAAAATAAAAAAGTAAATATTTAATTTTTTAAATAAATATGTGAATTCATCCTTTTGAGCTAAAAATAAATCTAAATAAAATTAAAAAAAATCAAAATGACAAATTTAACTAATAAATGAAATAAATAATTTTATTCAAAAAAGTAAAATTAAATTCAAAAAATAAAAACCATATGAATATTTTAAGAAAAGCATAGCATAGAAAACACTTTAAAGACTGTCATTGATGCTCTGTACAACCTTCTACATTCATTAATACTGTTATAAGATAATGGAGTACACATGAACAGCCCCATTCACTAAAGAATATATTCCATTAATTTTTCAAGCTGCAAGTCCTATATGGGATATGTACCAAACAAAAAGAGTCTGATTAAATGGAACTTTGCAATTACTATTCTTTTCCCAAAGAGATTCCCAACAATTAATCAACCTTGCAATATGTTTCCAATAATTCTTATATGGACCCGCGAAGGCCAATAAAGAGGGAACATAATTTGCCACGCCTATGTTCTTCTATTAGCACTTCACACCAATCCTTGCTGCGTAATCAATATATATTCAACGCTCTATGAATGTCAACAAAGTAACTTCCTAAAAATAGCACCACAAGTGCGCTGCCATCATCTGAACCCACATTCTGCCAGTGGCGTGGTGATGCATACCTGTGCTCTGTTGCGGATCCAAGAGTCTGAAAAGACAATTATTAATTAGTTTTTTACTTTTTTATGTTAAAAAGTAACATAGATATGAAGCATTAATGCATTTAAATAATAATAATAATAATTATTATTATTATTATTATTATAATAGTCATAGTAATAATAATAACTAATATTTGTTGTTATCCTCCGTAATAGAGGGCAACATAATTATTATTATTATTATGCGCTTGTTCATTTGCAAATACATCAATACAAATACAAGAATAAGTTCTATATGAATGCTTTGTATAGGCCAATGCAATTATGCTTTGAAGAGTTTGTTGGAAAAGATGGAAAAATTCATTGGGGAGTGACAAAAGAGTGAGATTAATTGGAGGGTTTTTTTAAATACTTGAGTATCACTATTTTGGATTAATCTCAAAGTTATATCTCTAGTATTTTCCTAAAGAAGTCATTCTTGTAAGCCTACTATTTTATTAGTGAAAGAAATTACGAAGTTTATCTCGTACAGGTAGCCCAAACTAAAAGTAAACCATGTTAAATCTCCTTGTATCATTTTCATTATTTGTTTCATTTACTTTGCTCGTACTTAATTTATCTTGTATCCACCTATTCTATCAGTCTGTCCTTCCACTGCGCCAGGGGAAACATATTATTTCATTTGTGTTATTTATCCAACAATTTATATATTTTTTTTGTTTCGTTTTCTACGGTATATCTTTGGGCCAGCTTATGTGTATCCTTAAGACTAATTATTGCTCAACCTCTAATTTGCTCCGGACCAGCTTACGTGCATCCTTAAGACTAATCAACCCTTGATGATCTCTGATTTGCTCCTCATTAAGAAGTTGGGTTTCCCGATAATTATTTCTATGCACATTATGATTCGAACTTCGAACCTTATTTAAGCAGAATAGGGAAGAAACCACCAAATCAATCATTTGCTGGTAAATAATTTTTACATTATTATTCAACAATAATCTTCTCAAAGTAATTAGGTTCAACAAATTCAATCATTTCCATGGATCCCTTTCCATTCTACATTGTACAGACTATTGAAAATTTTGCTCAATGAACAAGTCAAACCTATTAATTAATAAAAGATAATAAAGCCTATTAAGACAATTGTCCAAACTATCTCTATGTATTGAAGATGATTAATTTAGTGTTTCTTTTAAATTACTATGATATGTATGCAAAGTATAGAGCGTGACCCCTTTCTAAATGGGGTAATTATTAATTGAATGAATTATATCTATTGAAATAACAACCTCTTGGTATTGGAGAAGTTCATACATACATAGTTGAAAATCATGATGGATGGAAATACCAAAGGGGAGCTGTGTCTCATAATGGGAAGATGGTGATGAGATAAATAAATAAATAGATAAAACAAATAAATGAAGAAGGAGAATGGGGGCATACATGGGCATTCAGTTGACTTGAAGGATACGTATAATTGGTAGCTAATTGATTGAGCGAAGAGGAGATTTTTTGGATATGATGCAAAATAATTCTAAAAAACATAGAAAAGCAATTTCAATATGCAAACTAGTTAAGATAATGAAGAAAACAAAAGCAAAAAAAAATTAAAAATTAAATTAAAATTAATTAGTCCATCCTTTTTTTTCTTCTTCTTCAATATTTGGTAACTTTAATTCTAAAGTTTAAAAAAGTCAAAGGTAATTAATTAAATATTATTTTATAAGAAATGTTTTGAAATTTTGAACATCTGCATGAATTAAAAGTATAACTGCTATAAGAAAAAAATGCAAAAAAGGAAGTATAATTTAAGCCTTTATTACAATTAAAGGTTAGAGTTGAAATAAAAGTAAAGGTTAAGTTGAGTTGTTAAATATTATTTAAGCTGATAGAAAAAGAAATAGCAGTCACTTATATATTCAAATAATTAATAATTAAAATTTCTTTTTAAAAATAATTAAACTTTTTTAGCTTAAAAGTTAAGATCATCTCAAATTTATCAATTGGATTTTTCTAACTTTAATATTATGCTCAAAGGTTAAAAAAAAAGGAATTTTGAAGTAAAAATATTGGAAAAAAAAACCAAATATCTTTATATTACTTTGCAAAGGTCATACTTATTATTAAATAAGATTAGACTAGCAACTAGTTACACTAGATAGACCAGAGAAAAGAAATTGTAATTTAAAAAAGAAAAGATAGAAAAAAGTTGCATAGAAATGAACATGAAATATGATTTTTGACCGATCTTGTAACAACCTATAATTTTTTATAACACGTAGACATAACGTATGTGGATAAATATATATTATACATGTATATATAAGTGTTCGTAATATCACATAAAATAAAAAAATAATATTTATAAAAAATTTAAATTATATATATACATAAGACCAATCAAAAATATATTATATTAAATATGACAATGACCTTAGTTTAAATTGGTGCTAATTGACTGGGCGAAGAGTAGAATTTATTTCAGTAATAATGATAATAAATAACACTTCACCCACTTCCCCTATTTATTGTGTCAAATGACACACACATATCTATACATTCGTGGCATTCCTCACCACACAACATGCTCCACCAACCATATATGCAAGAAAAATTTTATATTCAGTTAAAAAAAAAGGGGGAAAAGATAGGATAATCGGATAAATGATTAATGTTCAGAGAATATATATTATATTCCAAAGCTTACCATTGCATTATTTTCTCCTCTTCAACTTTTTAAACCCACTTGCCACTCTGGCATTTTATCTTCCTTACATTTTAAAAGGCTTGCCAATTGATAGGGGTTAAGAGAATAAGCATATGAACAATGAAAGAAGGGCCGCACTGAAAAAAATAATCTTTAGAAATCGTTTCGAGCTATATATATATATATATATATATATATATATAATAAGGACGGGACAACGAAGGAACACACTGCCTAGGATATGAATTTGTTGAAGCACTACGAGTTGGATCAGCAAAGGGGGAGATTGGCTTGGCTCATGGGTTACATATGAATAGGGGTGGCAATTCGTATAATCGTATCATGAACAGGTCATGTCGTAAATAGGTCGTATTTTATCATATTCGTAATCGTGTACCTGTTATGACCTATTTAACTTTTTATAATCAAATTTAGAAATAATTTTTTATTAAAAAATATTAATAAAAATTAAAAATTTTAAAATTTTAAAAATCATATTTAAAATAATAATAATAAATTATATTATCAATAGATTAATAAATATATTATTTTTAAATTAACTTTTTTTTTATGTTTATCTCTTAAATTATATATAATCGTGTTAAACGTGTCACTTTCAGATTTTCTGTGTTGAACCAAACACATTAATATCGTGTCGTGTTCGTGTCAAATTATCGTGTCGTGTCACAACTTGTCACCCCTATATATGAAGATTACAAAACCTCAGAGTCGTTCATGTGATTAGTTCCACGTGGTTAGTAAGAAAAGGCTTACATTAAATAGAGATTAACATATAATGAAACTAGTAAAGAAGCTTTTGGGTTTTCATCGATTAACATACCTCACCTTTTGGATTTATTGAAGCACTATGAGTTGGATCCACGGTACAACTAATGAGAAAAAACAAAATGAAGGTATGTTTATCTGATAGTGCTGGATCCACGGTACAACTAATGAGAAAAAACAAAATGAAGGTATGTTTATCTGATCATACAACATTATAATTAACTAAAAATCTCCCTCAATATGAACAAGGAAAATAAAATACTCATGTTTTGTTGTTTGTTAGACCAAATAAAGAAGCAGCTTCTCTCAAGTCATGCTCTTGTAAATGAACATTTTTCGTGGAAAGCGCCTCATCTTCTTTTACCTCTGTCTGGCTTTCATCATTCTCAATAACTCCCTCACTACAAAAATAGTAGGCAAGTCATAGTCATTCAAAAATGTCTTCTTCATAATTGTATTTATTTTCTTTGATTTTTGTTAATGCTTTATATCTTTATATATTTATGGGCATCTTAATAAAAATGCTTAAGAGAATGCATAAAAAATAATCTCCTCTCTTCTTCTATCATTGACCATGGCTTCTCCACTCTTCGAAGCAATCCATCCAAACAACAGCCAGGAGATATGAAGACTTCACTAATTATTTGACAAAAATCAGTGCATCTCTTAATGTCTCTTCTATGTTTTCTACATAAGTCACCTCCTCCCTACCCCATTAGAGAATCATACACTTATTCTCCTAATTTGGTTGAGAAATATTCTAATTTAGCCTTTTATTTTGAATAAGAAACTATTATATATATATATATATATATATATATATATATATATATATATATATATATATAAGTATTAGTAAAATAGAAATTAATAAAATTATAATCACTCTTTGGGAGTGAAACATACATAACTTATAATAAGGGTAGTAATTACATTGTTTGCCGTGGATTTTGACTTCAACAATTGAAAACTGTGAGAGCAGCACATTACAAATGTTCCAGTGTGCCCCACATGCAGGTTAGTATAGCAGAACACTAGAATAGTTCTCAGAAGTTTGTTAGTCTGATTGCAGTTACAGCAACGGACAGTTATAGTTTGTTAGTTTGGTTGTTAGTCTGGTTGTTAGTCTGGTTGCAGTTACAGCAGTAGACAGTTACAACAACAGATTTCTCTGTTGCATAAGTTCTGCTATGTGTATAAATAGGGAGTCTATGTATCTTGCGAAGAATCGAATAACCAAAACTTCTTTCATTTTTTCTGTTTCATTTCTACTTCTCTGTTTTTCTACTATGCTACATTTTTTGTTTTCTGGTTCTCTGTTTCTGTAAATTCTCTCATGGTATCAGAGCCATCTAGCTAACGCTAATGGCAAATTCATCTTCAAACATAGTTGTTCAAGGAACAACTCAAGGAACCAGCAAGAATGTTGCATCTCAAGCCTTTGGAGGAAGCTTGACACAATCCATGTCCATCAAATTGGACAATAACAACTACATGTTGTGGAAGTCTATAATTCTTCTAGTGATACGAGGCCACAAACTTGACAGTTATTTGTTCGTCACAAAACAATGTCCACCTGCAACAGTCATGATGGTTAATAGAGAAGAAATGGAAGTGCTACCAAATCCATTATTTGAAGACTGGATGAGCAATAATCAATTGCTTTTAGGTTGGTTGCTAAACTCTCTAATAGAGTCTATTGCTGCTCAAAACATTGGAACATCATCATCCAATGAAGCATGGTTGGCAATTGAGAAGTTATGTCGAGCTCATAACAGAGCATGAATCCAGTTGTGCAGAACAGGGATTCAAACCACAAGAAACAAAAGATTAACAATGTCATAATATCTCAATAAAATGAAGGAATTCTCAAATTCTTTATCAGCAGCAGGTCATTCCTATCTTGTTGCAGATCTGATATCTTGCACTCTTGCAGGTTTAGGAAATGATTATTTACCCATAACCACATTGTTGCAAGATGAAGAATTTCTAACATGGCAAGAAATGCACTCTTCATTGCTAAATTTTGAATCTCAATTGGATCAACTACATAAGTTCTCAAATATGTTTATATCGTATCATTCATTTGTTTCTGCTAATACTATATTTATTAGAACCAACATTTCTACTAATCAATCTTCTGGCAAGAATTTCTTTTCTGAACAACAATTTTATCAAGGTAACAATCAAGGTGGTCATGGTAACAATTAGAAGCAGCGTAACAATGGTAGAGGAGGTCGAGGTCGTGGTCAATCTAGATCAAACTCAAAGCCAATATGTCAAATGTGCAAAAAAAATTGGTTATACAACTGCAATCTATTACTATAGAACAAATCTTGCCTACATGGGATATGTTCCCTCTTCTTCTACATAAAACATGTAATACCCCGACTATTTTCTGTATATATATATGTGTATGTATGTATGTATGCATATGTCATTTAATTGATTAATTGGTATAGGCACATGCATATATATTAATTAGTAGCTAAGTATGTGACACTTTATGTGTGTATATATATATATATATATTTCATTAATATACAATTAATTAATTGGCATAGAAGTATATAGGGATATGCATTAATTAATATTAGATATATAAAAATGTTGGATAAATATACTCTTCTTTATTTAAATAAGAAAATAATATTTTGAATAATATACTTAGTATGATATTAATATAGAAAAGTATGTGTGTAAAGTATTAATTAGATGCATTCATGAAAATAATATTTTATTTAGTATGATATTAATATATATAGAAAAGTATATGTGTAAAGGAAATGCACTCATGAATATAATATTTTATTTAGTATGATATTAAGATATGCATATATTATATAAAAAACTATATGTGTAAAGGAAATATATTCATGAATATAATATTTTATTTAGTATGGTATTAAGATATGCATATATTAGTTAAAATACATGTATGATATTAAGGTATGCATATATAGGAAATGAGAGTCCCACATTGAAAAAATAGGCAAAACTAGTTAAAAAATGACTCTATATAAACCCCCCATACTCTACCCATTTCAAATATAGAAAATGATAGTCCCACATTAGAAAAATAGACAAAACTAGTTGAAAAATGACTCTATATAAACCTCCCTACTCTATCCATTTCATTCATCCCAAAGCAAGAATCGAAATTCCTCTTGCTCTCTCTTTGCCTCCTTCTTGGCAACCTCAATCCTTGTTATTCTTTTCTTGAGCTATTCTAAATAGTTTATAAAGTAGTAGCAACGAAGTGCTACACAAGTTAGGAAGCGATCTGGAGGTGAATTTATTTCCTTTCTTTTAATTTATTATTTTGATTTAAATAATGCTTGCTTGTTTAATTAGTTTAAATTTATTCTTATCCTTTTTATTAATGTTTTTCAATTATTATACTGCTTATGACCAAGAGAGTATGCTCTATAGTTGCGTCTTATACGATCTTCTACATCAGAAATCAAAAGTTAATATAAATGTTATACTATTGGAGTTATTATTTATCATGCATTATTATGTTGTTGATAACCAAGAGAGTATACTATGTAGTTGCGTCTTGCACGATCTTCTACATCAGAAATCGAAAGTCAATGTTTTCATGAATGTGAATGTTATTACCGTTGTAATAATTATTTATTGATGCCCCTATACACAAAAATAAAATTAAATAAGATTTCAACCACGTACCGAGACGGGGGACTTTCCATGTTCCATGTAGAATTGGAACTGACTGTCAATACTGACACCAGAATGGAACGGGTTTCAGGAATGATCCCACTAGAGATGGGTTTGAGTTTCAGAATTGATATCTTTTTCAAGATCTGGAGCACAGAGGTTATTCTCATTCGGTCTAAATTACAACTGAAACAATATGTTATTTGAATCGATATAATCCCTGAAAGTGTTTGATATGCTTATATTATTTGGTTAAAATAATGAACTAAATAGATAAAATGATTCACTGGGTTTTTTAGCTCACCCCCTATTTTTCACATTTCAGGAAATTAATTTATCAGCCAACATTGAAAATTATTTGTTCTTTTATGTATTTTATTGTAGGGCTTGTGGGCCCAAGCTAAATTATGTTTTTTAGTTTTAAATTTATTTTTGCTATAATTGATCATTGCACTTAGAATTTTTGAATAAATAAATAAAGAATCTTATTTATTGTGATGTCATTTTGTATATAAACAAATGTATACAAGAATCCTCATAGATTTTGGTCTAAGAAGAAGAAAATGTAGCACGGGCTCGTTTGCTAGGAGACCCAAGATTATTGATAAAAAAAAAAATTAGAACGTCAGATGATGTGGATAATGGGGCTCGGGAGGCAAGGTGTTACAGAACAGCTCAAGGAGTGCATTTCTTGCTACACTTGGAGTTGTGAATGATCAATCTTGGCTCATGGACAGTGGAGCAACACATCATTTCATAGCTGATCCATCTAATCTCAGTAATATATCTGAGTTTGAAGGTGTTTCTTCACTTGTTGTAGGAAATGGTGCATCTCTTCCAATTTCACATACTGGAAATTCCTCACTATCTACATCCAAAATGCCTCTGCATTTAGATAACATTTTGTGCACTCCTTCTATCAAGAAGAATCTATTAAGTATTTCACGATTGACAATTGATAATAGTGTCTTTGTTGAATTTCATGCCAATTCATGGTTCATTAAGGACAATCAGACAAATCAGGTGCCACTTAAAGGAAATGTGAGGGACGGATTATATCAGGTGCAGTCATTGCAAGTACAAGGTGATTGTAATACTTCTCCTAATATTTCAGCTAGTGTAGCTTCTTGTAGCAATTCAAGTACACAAAAAATATGGCATATGATGTCACACCCCGACCCCCGGACCGGACGTCGTGTCTGTCAATCTGTGGCCCCGTCATCAGGCGTCGCGCGGCTCCAAGCTCGGCGCATGGTCCGCCGAGGCCCTGGGCGTGTGACAGATGTCGTCACTCTATCTTTCTACCTCTATACACGAGGTTTAAATCATTTCTTTTATTTCAAATAATCATTTTAATCATGTTTCACTAAGCAGTTAGTTTCAAATCAAATTCATCGGATGTTCAAAGTCATATTTATACTGGAAATCAAGATAATAGTAGCGGAAGCACATTTCGGATCAAATCTTTCTAAATCATTGAACACTGTTTAGCAATACCATATCTAAAAATCATCAGTTTAT
>JAJIYU010004379.1:0-24443 GCA_030144865.1 Tinospora cordifolia | reverse complement strand
TGCAACATTTCTCAAACCAACCCACCATACATTTTATTTAATTAATTTAATTAATTTATATACACAATGTATATTTTTAATATATGTGTGTAATACACATGTACTTCGTACCAATACGTATATTTATACTCATTTATTTCTATTTAAATTAATTTACGTGTCTAATTAAAATACGGAGTGTTACAATTCCCGTTCGGTCTAAATTACGACTAAATTAATATATTGCTTGAATCGAATTAATCTCTGAAAGTGGTTGATTTGTTTGCATTGTCTGGTTGAATTAATGGATTAAATAGATGGAATGATTCACTGAGCTTTTTAGCTCACCCCCTATTTTTCACATCACAGGGAATTAATAAACTTGGGAGGAGATTTACCTATTGAAAGTTTTATTTATTTCAATGTAGGGCACATTGGCCCAAACTAAATCATGTATTTTAGCTTTGAATTTGTTTTTCACTGTAATGGATTATTGTACTTGAAATTTTCAAATGAATAAATGAAGAATTTTATTTACCATGATGTCATTTGGTACATAGACTAATGTACACAGGAATCCAAATGCATTTGGGTCTAAGAAGAAGAAAATGTAGCACGGGCCCGTCTCCCGAGCATCCCAAGATTTTTGATCAAAGAGAGTTGAACCGTCAGACGACGTGGAAGATGAGACTTCAGAGGCGGGGTGTTATACCGTGAACCAAGCATTGAGACTTAAATAGAGTCATTATACCTTCTTTCATCTATTGAATCCTCTAGTTACTTCAAAAGAACGTCTTAACTCCTCCTAGGGTTATGTTTCTTTATGATGGAGGCAAACTAATTCTTTAGAAGCTGTTATAGGGATTTTGATCTCAAAAAGATGATGAATAGAGAAATTGACCAAACATCTAGGGATCAGTTTTACCTTGTAGAACGCTCTAAAGAAGGTTCATGTAATACCCTGAAAACTCTATATTTAATTAAATGAAATTCAAGATCAATTTAATGAAATTGGGTGTAAAATGAAACAGGGCTCATTTCGAAGCTAAATTTGACAGGTTTCAAAAAGTCTCATTTGGTGACCCTTAGGGACCCAAAACAACTTAAAACGAAGTAAGATGAAATGAACCAACTAATTGGACAATATATCAAAAAATTAGAAAAATTGGGCAAGATTAGCGTTTTCATTTGTCAAACGCCCTTCAGATGGATCCAAATTAGAAAGAAATGACATTTAAGATACTTTGGAGAATTGAATTAACCCGAAATGAAACAGGATGACATGAACTAACAAAATAAACAACATATCCAAAAATCAGGACAATTGGCCAAGATTTAGATTTTCATTTCATAGTGCCTTTAGTGGGTTCTAAATAAGGAAAGTAAATAAAAATTAATTTAGCCAAACCATATATTGAAATTCTTAATTTTGTTGATGTGATTCTAAAACTATACATTATAAATCATAATTCTTTATAAATAAGAAGATATTAATTTTTATTTAATTTTTGTGAACCCATGAAGTGATAGCCACCCTAAGCATTTGCAAGTCACATGGGTGAAACACCATGATCATGTGTACCCTCACCCTACCCTAAGTTGCATGGGACGTTTTCTTTATTTGAGTTTATGTAGAATGATCCCATGTGCCATGAAAATGATCAAGTATGCCACCCCTATGAGACGTCCCACTTTGTATTAAGAAACCATGAATGAATGATTCCATGTGCGCCATGTTGTGATCATGTGCACCATGCCCTGTTTGTGCTAAACTGGCCCATATGTATGTGTGATTATGTGTGTGCACATGTGGAAACCCAAATAAGAAGTTTCTAACGTGTGAACTCTGCTCTTCAAAACCCTAGCCGTCCCATGAGATAAGTGGACCAAGGAAGAGAAATAAAAAATTAGAAACATTTCCTTTTCATGCATGGCGCCAAGTGGAAAAGGAAAAGCTTCTAAATATGGTGTCTAAGGAAATCTACCACCATATAAACGTTTCCTCACACATGATCTAATCAAATTTGATTCCTAATGCTCACACCTTGACCTTAGAAATAAATCAAATAATCAGTCTAAGACACACATATACTCTAAGACGCCAAAATGGGAGTATTTCCTACATGCTTAAGTGTAATGCCCAAGTAAGATGAATAAATAGGAAAGTTGTTATGAGAGCAAAATATGATCATATTTCTATGTTCTAGCTGATTTAGAATCTAATCTAAACCTTTTTTGTGCTCATACATAGTTAAGAAACAAGATTGTGCTCATATCTTTAGAATCTAATCTAAACCTCTTTTTAACACATCTTGAATTACTTAAGTTGAAGTAAAAAAAAGAGTAAATTATGATCATTTGAATTACTAGCCATGTAGGTAATTAATTAATGAAGGAATTAAGAACTTCAAATAATTGTAGCTTTCTTGTTTAACTCCAAATTTAGCAATTTAAGATTATCTGATGGGTTAATTAGATTATGGTGCTCTAATTTTTGGAATAGGAGAATTTTTTTTTTATCTAATTCTTAAATATGTCCAGACGTATCTCTAAAAATCATAATTATCTAGGGTCTTTCTTCCTTCAATCAATCACCAAATAAATGTATTTATTTTGTTAAAATAAATATCAAATTAAATTGTTATCAGTAAATTTGAATAGCTATTTTTTTTAAGTGTTGGCTTGATTTTGTTTTTTTTTTTTTTTTGGCAAGTGTTTTCACATGAAGTAAATAGCTAGTTTTTAAAAGAAAATTTAGCCCGTAAATCAAATGAGATTATCTACTTTCTATAAAACAATAAGTTTAGTTTTATTGCAAAATATTTTCTAATAAACGACGATCTTTGTTGGAAATAAAATTATTTTGTTGCAAATATAAAAATACTTGTAATAAAATATTTAAAAACTGATTTTTATTAAAACGATATAATTATTTTCATAGAATTTTTTTTTTTTTAGCTTTTTAGATTTTGCCCCTTGATCATTTTATATTATGGTAACCTGTGTTATTATATAATCATGTTGCAGCAGCAAACTTAAACCTAATTTGTTAAAAAAATACGTAATATACAAATCAAACTAGTTAACTTATTTAAATGCTTAGAACTTAAACGTATTTATTCCAACTTATTTAACCAATAAATGCCCTACTAACATATAACTCAAAACTTTAATGTATTAAAATACAACTTTATAATAAAAACTAAATCAAAATATAATAAAGTTATCATTTCAATACTTGATATAAAATATTAAAAATATCTACACCTAATGCAAATGTTAAATATGTTAATTTTTGTGTATTATAATTAATTATGTCTCGCTATATTTATAATATTTTATTATAATTATAAATTTAAATTTAAATAGCGTTATCTTGGTAAGTCATATCAAATTAGGCAAAATTGGTGTCATGCTATGGAACCGTGTTTGATCCATTAACTCTGATCCACGTGGACCGCCTTCCACCCTGAATCTGAATCTCTTTATTATTATTATTATTATTATTATTATTTTGGCATGCAAACTGACACATCGAGTGAGCCACTCCGAAACGCAAAGCAGCTGACAAGCGTGAGCCACAACCACCACAGATTCAACCACGAATGGCCCCACACGAATCTTCTCTTTCCAACTACGACCGCTTTCTCCGACCTTTATCATCAAACCGGATCCATCGCGTCCATGAACAACCGGTTCAATCGGTTCTTCACACCCGAACCGGAGTAAGCCGGTTAAAAATTGAATCTGCCACGTCGTAACTGGAATTTCTCTTCTTCTTCTTCTTCCGCATTCTTGGGAATCTTTTGCACACCCGGAACCCATCATGGAAGCTAAAACATGGGACCTCAATCTCACCAACCATGTTTCTTCAAGCCATTCCAATTGTTTCAGAACGAAATGCAGGTCTTCAGATCCATATCGACTTCAATATTATTGTTCAGAGTTTCCGATACGAGCAAAACTGACGCAATCGAGCAGTTACGGTTCTTGTCGGAGTGAACAATCCGGAGTTCGAGAATCAAAACAAAGTTTGATGAGATTGGCTACTAGAAGTTTTGTTGGTTTCGCAGCTGCAGCTACTGCTGTTGTCTCGCTTACCTGTAATTCTCCGGCTCTTGCGGAATCTCTCACTGTGGCTTTCCCTGTTTCACGTACGCGCGAGGTAATGGATTTTTATTGTTGATTTCATGAGCTTCTTGAGAATCGCTATTGGACTAAATGTTTAATATATGTATTGAAAGGCTGACACTGAATCGATCGTCCATCTCACGATATCAACGTCTTGATTAGGTTAATACAGTTCAGAGGACATTGGTTGAAGCCTGGGGTCTGATTCGGGAAACCTTCATAGATCCTACTTTTAATCACCAAGGTGTGCTCCATAAGAGTTGAGTTTGGTCTTTCTTACCAATTGAATAGTAAATGAGCACTAATTAACGCTTTTTGCATTTGAAGCTGTCTTGTAAAATCTGAATAACCTAAAAGTAATTTAGAAAAAGTATATGCGTGTTGCAGACTGGGATTTAAAGCTTCAGCAGACGATGGTTGAAATGTTTCCTCTAAGATCAGCTGATGATGCTTATAGTAAGATTAGTGGGATGCTTTCGACCCTCGGCGATCCGTTTACTCGAATCATTAGCCCAAAGGTATCTCCTCTGTCGCTCTGGTTTTTTCAATATTTTATGGCATGACTCAGACTAAATTCTTTAAGATTTCTGTTCTTGACTGATTATTGATACCATTAACTATTACGTTTCTTGTCTCTTTTTTCTTATCATGTTAATCCACTCAAACAAAAAGAATTCCTTCCATTGATACCTTCGGATGACTGACCTTATTCAGTAACTTTCATTGAAATGTTGAAAACTAAAAGTGTCTTCTTACCAATCAGTAGAGATCTGTTTAACTGACTATCTGAAACTTACGATGTGAAGCTAATTGGACCTTGTTGTGACTGAGAGTGCTTATATTATTATACTGTCCCAGTAAAAATACCTACCTTTAGAGGAAAGTGAATAGGCTTTTATATTTCAGTGAAAAGCCACCGTTTTTTCCCCTTAGTTCTTATGATATTTGTCTCTATCAAGTTCTAGCTCTCTCATTTCTCATTGAAACCTGTGGTCTGTTCATCATACATTAGATACGCAATGAGATAGTAATTGTGGATTTGTACCTGAAGGAATATCAAAGCTTCAGAATTGGAAGCGATGGGAATTTGCAAGGAGTTGGCCTCTTTCTAACTATGGAACCAAGCTCGGGGCACTTGGTTAGTGAGAATTTTTAAAAGAGTTCATTTTAATCTATCTTATATTTGTTTTTTTTTAATCATTTAGTCTAAACATCTTCTATTTCAAAATGCATGCCCAGCTAACCATTCATTGATTATTCATGAAACAGTTAGCTTTATATGGTAACGTATGACATAATCTTAGTTTACTTTTAATAGAACTGTGGATTTCGTGGATAATTTTTATCAGACAAAACTTCAGTGGTTGTACGAAGAGGTTTCATGCATAACCACTCTTTTGTCACACTTTCTCTTATATACATTTTATTGCAGTGCTTTTCGCCATACTCTTTCTCATATTTTTGGCTATATTTATTTTATTGCAGAGCATTTGAATTGCACCAACATGTATCATAATTTTGATAAATTTTTTTTGTAAAGCTACCTTCATTTCCAGTATTCGTCTCACATTATAGTTTGCCACTCATTTATCATAAGTTATGCAACTCGAGTAAATGCATTGTTTGGAATGCTAGAGTATTTGGAGTAGCTGCAAGTTAACGTGTTATACAATGCATAACAATAAAAGAAAATAAATTTCTCAATTTCTCTGATTTTCGGCCGGTTCCTTAATAAAAAGCTCCCTTTAAGAAATACAAAGAAAATATGCAGCTATGAAGAATCATTTAAAGATTCGATTGTCATTTTTATTAATTAAAGTTGGTTTACTGCTTCCTCATCAGTTCTCATATTAATTATATTCTTGATGCAACTGATTGACCAATGTTGTAATCACCACAAAGCAAATGTATTGGGATTTGTCATAATAAGATGTTGGAGTTTTTAACAGATCAACATTACTGGCCCCTTAAGGACTTGGAGTTTTTAACAGATCTTGATTAATTTCAGGTAGTCACATCTTGCATAGAGGGAAGCCCAGCTGATCGTGCCGGTATTCATGAAGGTGATGAGCTACTTGAAATCAATGGTAGGTCAATGAAGCATATTCCATTATTTATCATGATTGAATGTAGTCATAAATTCCATTTGAATGCTATTATGTTCACTTAATTTTATATCTGAGAAGGCGGAGTTGGGAAGTACAGATAAACTGGGCGTAGTCTCATTTCAATCTATGCCTCGACTTGATTACCAGAGCCATTAGAAGTGGCTAAATGATTTCCTATAACTTGCCAAGTTTTAAGGGCCACTTCCAGTTTAGGATCATCCATAGTCCATGGCCCAAATGATTTAAGTCCCTCGTCCCTGCTTCAATTTTTATTAGCTCTTCAATTATTAGTTTAAAGGTGCAATTCTTAAGGCAAAAGTTCTCTTTATCTCCATGTATCTTCTGATTCACTATGGCAGTCATCTTCAATTTCAGCTATTCCTGATTTATACCAAAAGTCAATAAAAATCCACCCCGCAATGATCTTTCCCCTGAAAGATTGTGCAAATTCAGGACTTTGCCAATACATTGTATTATGCTCTTAAAGACTTGCAAATCGGAAATGGGTTGCATATGGGCTTCTCAATGGATCATTTTCTTCCTTAGTTTCCTACATGAAATTGTATGGCATGTATGACTTTTTAGCTCTAATTCTATAATGTGTCTTGGCATCAAGTTTCTTAACACATTGAGGTAGGATTTCAAACTTTAATATCTTAAATTCTTAAGATATTGAGATATTATTTCATATGTTAATCAAGATAAATAGTGGTGCTGTTGTATGGCTATACAGATATTTGTTGTTGTCAGAAGATTTGATATCTTTTCTGACAAGCAGAATTTTCTCACTTATTCACCTGTCGCTAATCTATGCCTCAGACCTTAATCCTAGTTTGTTGCTGAATTTGTCTAGAGCCATGTTTAATTACCAGCATGTCCTAGCACTTATAATTCTAATCAATGAGATCATACTGAGTTTTCAGTCACTGATTGCATCATGCAACCCTTCTGACTCAATGTACAAGCCTTAACTTTGATGACAGTCTACTGCTCAATTAAAAACTGCATAATGCTCTGGCTTTGTCGTACACTTTGTAGCACTGGTTCATTCAGGTTGAATTTCCATTCTTTAAAGTTCCATATAAGATGTTAATTTCATAAAGAATGTTCAGAGATTAAATTCTTTTATCAAGGAGTGCAATTATATGAAGTTGAAGGAATTGAATTGTCTGCACAATGAAGGTTAATAACTGGTGAAAGATATTAAAGATTCGAAGTTTGTGTACAAGTTTGTACTTTTCAGCTTTAAGAAGCACATTGGACTCTTAATTTTCTTTTCAAAGTTATGTGAGCCGCCACTGGCAGGCTAAGTTTGTATTAAATTAAATGCACATGAAATTTTAATTTTGTGGTGTTTTTAGGTGAGAGACTTGAAGGTATCAATAGTGAAGCAGCAGCTCAAAAGCTTCGAGGACGTGTTGGAACAACTGTTACTGTGAAACTTCATAGTGTAACTAAAAATGCTACTTTATGTTGTAAACAAGGGGGGATTTAGGTGTGATACAAACTATTTAATTTACTGAGTTTTTGGTTGGCAGGGGAAAGCTTGGGGAAGTGAGTCAACTTTCAGAGAGGTAGTTAATTCCTATATGTGCCTTGTTTTGATCCAATATTTAGATGAAGGTTCTATATTTATCCCTAAATGTTTATCTCACTGAAATTATGAAATTGCCACTTTGAAGGTCAAACTGCTACGTGAGCTTATTAAGATTTCTCCTTTATCTAGTGCTCTCATCCTCCACGTAGTTCCAGATGGACGTCTATATAAGACTGGATATGTGAAGTTGTCAGCGTTCTCTCAGGTTCTTATTTCTAGTACTGTTTCTGCAATTTCAAGTTCTTTCTCATTTTTGACTGTATAATTTCTAAAGCTGGTGCTTTATATTAATTAGACTGCTGCTGCTGAAATGGAAAATGCCATTCAAGAAATGGAGAGCCTAGGTGTTGAATCATATATACTTGATTTGCGCAACAATCCAGTATGTTTTATTTATCTCATTTGTCGAATATGAATTTGAAAAATCTTATGCATTTGCTTCTTTGTCTTTTTTTCTTATCTTTTCCTTTCAAAATGTTTCACAGGGGGGCTTGGTAAAAGCTGGATTGGATGTTGCTCAAATATGGCTTGATGGTGATGAAACTCTTGTGAACACAATTGATCGAGATGGAAACATGTCACCAATAAATATGGTTAATGGCCATGCTTTGACACATGATCCCCTTGTGGTGCTTGTGAGTTCTGTTTATTCATTTTAAAATGTCTAAAACGAGTGGGAATGGATGATTTATTGGTGAAAAACAAAATAAATTTGATTCTTAACTTAATTTTCTGACATAATTGATGGTTCCCTTTTCTCTTTCTGGCTATATTCTTCTGAGATAGCCTAAAGGAGTTTTGTATTCCTGTTCCATGCAATTTGGTAGATATCTAGCTTATTAAAGTACCCAAATGTAAAAACTCGTCCAAAGTGTGACTCTAACTTCAAAGTATAGTCAGACTGTATTGCTTCTTTTGAAGTTTCCAAAATTCCTAGATGCATTTCATACCTTAATAGAAAACTCTGATGGCTGGTTTTCATTTAACTTTTTACGATGTATCAAAAATATTTTATTATTAAATAGTTGCTATAACAAATTTTAATTGTCATACATCAAAATCAGCCGTATCGGTTAAATTTGAATTTATGAATTACAATATCTAAGTTGGACTATATTGCTTCTGTTGGAAATAACCTGTAAAATATCTCTCCAAAACAGGTAAATGAAGGAAGCGCAAGTGCTAGTGAGATTTTGGCAGGGGCTTTGCATGATAATGGTCGAGCTATACTTGTGGGGCACAAGACCTTTGGAAAGGGTAAAATCCAGGTACATATATATTTCTGCATCATGGATCATCACTCTGAATTCTCTGTTTTCTACTTATGTAATTGATTATAAAATGAGCTTCAGATGATTAAGCTTACCTAGAATGTTTTTAAAGTGGAACACCATCGGTTAACATACTTGTCATATGCGTAGCTTTTTGGGAAGTTCCTAAACTGAAACATGTGCAAGTTTTCAATTCTGTCGCATCATTCAAATCACACCTTCCAATGTTAATACATTGTGTTTAAAATGTGTTGATGATTTAGAGCGTTACGGAGTTGCATGATGGTTCAGCTCTATTTGTGACTGTCGCGAAATATTTATCGCCTGCACATCATGACATTGATCAGGTAGGAATTATGCCTGATGTGCAGTGCACTACTGAGATGCTTACTGCACCCAAACAATCCTCAAAAGAAAAGAATGGAGTCTATTCACTTGAAGCAGATTCTTGCATAATGGTGGCAGAGCATGAATTGGAATTGCAAGAATCAAGGGGATCTGTGTCCTAAGCGTGTGTATGGGTAATGCTAAAGGAATACATAGTATAAACACAGTTTGTCGACATTAAGTTAGGAGCTGTTGGATTGCTTCGAAACGTATAATTATGTGACAATGTGTGTTTTTTAAGCATGTTCCATATCATATCTATATTGTAAATAATTTATGTATGCTTTGTATATATATTTCTGTGTACCATATCAGCCAAAGAATATATGGCAATTGAATGTGCATGTAAAGTATCTCCATTAGATACTCACAAGTATTCACTTATAAAAGTCGTTTGCCGGTGTTGCTGGTACGCTGTTTGTGATTGTAGGCAGAAGATTTATTTTCGACTGGTTTTTTGTGTGTGGATATCGGATGTGGGTCCAATCGACTTGTTGGCTCTTAAAGGAATTAATTGAGTATGATTAATGTCTGGAATACCTAAAGGGGTCAGTATGTTCTAGATGTTTGTTCTCTGAATTATTTGTACTCCCCTTTCCTTTCTTGGTGCTTCATTATTATTGATATTTTGCTGAGGACAACAATAATGATTAAACTCATCAATGATTTATTAGATTATATACATACCTATTAGACTTTCTTTCATAGTAGTTTAAGTTTATTAGATCATACTATATGAAAATTTTAATCACATTAATTTATTAAATACACTAGTTATAATATTTTATTTTTAAAATATATATATTTTTAAAATACTTATTATACACTATTATTTAAAATTATTTATTTACATTTAAAATCTTACATATTTTAAATTATTTATTTAAAATTATGTTTTAAATTTATTTATTAATTTTAATTTTGTAAAATAATTAAAGTTATATATATACATATGTGTGTGTGTGTGTGTGTGTGTATGTATGTATGTATGTATATATATATTACAAAAAAAATTATTATGTGACACCAAGCGTTTTGTAGCATTGAGCCCCGGTCAAACACCTAACAATAGACGTTTGACGAAACTAGCGCTCAATGAGCACCATTGAGGACGCCCTTAGGTAGGTAACCTCTTACTCAATTTGCCTTGGCTACTATTTTATTTGCTCAATGCCATTTCTAGCTCAACAAAGGTTGTGCGTGGCATTATTAATAAAATAATAGTAAAAACTTAAAAATTTTTATTTTTAAATAATTTATCATAAAAATTACACAACAATACCACGTACTTTTGCTAGAGAACTGTTATGTCCATTCGTCAAAAAGATGTTAAGTAAGATGAATATGCAACATGGAGGCGATATGTAAGACTAATTAAACATGTGGTATTATTTAACTTATGAGATTTAAAGTATTATTTTTCTAAAAAAAAATTGTATAATGTAAGTCATGGGTAATTTGAGATTAAGAGTACTTACTTTATTGGTTTGGAGTTTAGGGTAGTGAGAGATTGTTGATCTTTGTCAGTATTAATCTTGATTTTTAAATGTCTTATATATATACATATATATATCTTGCTAACTCCATTTTTTAATTAATTTCACCCTTGATCTAGCCTGATTTGTGATTAGTTGTAGTTTTTAGTTGTTGAGGTTAATTATGTATTGAATGTTCTCAAATTTTTAAAAGGGAAGTTTCATTGCGAGCCATGTGATTTTCCAAAGCAAGACCTTAATAAGATTCATTTTAATTAGTTGGCAACAGTAAAAAGACATTGAAAGAATTTGCCTAAAACTCAAGCCGTTTGTTGAGCTTGAGAGAATTGTTAAGTAAGACCGAAAAATAAATGTCGAAAAGGTTCAACATGATCAAATAAAGGTTACGAGGTGTTATGTGCATTTCACTTAAAATTGATAAGACTTAAAATAATATTTTTCTTAATAAGAAACTAAGAAGGTCTTATTAGAATATAGGTATAAATAGCAATACCTTTACCTAAAAAGACTCTGACCTTTTTATAAATAAAATTAAAATACAAATTTTACATTATAAAATATGATTGCTGCGGCAAAGAAGCAGATGGTAATTTATTTAAATGTTGAAGCTGTGGAGAGCACTGCTATGCAAGAGAGGATCAAATTAGTCTTGAAAGCAAGTGTTACACATTTTTTATGATTTAATATTATTCTTTTACAACTATTAATCCAATCAACTTGAGTAATACATTTTGTGGTAAGATTTATTTGTTTATTTTTTTCAAATATGCACACACTTAGAAGCCTGCCTACTTGAGTGGGCATATAGATGCCAGACCACCTTCCTATGAAGGGATTGGCATGGAAAAATTGAGTGGGCATATAGATGCCAGACCACCTTCCTATGAAGGGATTGGCATGGAAAAATTGATTTGGTTATGTAAATATATGGAGCACGCATGATCACGTCTGATTTATTTATTAGAGGTTTATCATTTGTTAAGAAATAATGTATAACAGTTTATCGTTTGTTAAGAAATAATGCATTACAGTTGCTTACTTGTCAAAAAAAAAAAAAAGAAAAAAGAAAAAAGGTCTTATTATTGATAAAAATGCATTATTTGAATTGAAAAAGGTCTTCCATTCGTTTTTTTTCTGGCATAGTGTTGGGGAAGGGGAGGAAACATAGGAACAGGAAGCTCAAACCCAACAAGGACCCACAGACCCGACCTACGCTAGACCCAAACCCAAGGAGTTTCTACCCAAAAGGGATCCTAACTTTTGGGAGACACGAACCAAAGGTATAAGCCTAACCAGGTAGGGTCTGGGAGGCGATGTGGGACTAAGCGAAGGGAACACACACACACCCAACAGTGTTTTTTTCTGGCATAGTGTTGGGGAAGGGGAGGAAACATGGGAACAGGAAGCTCAGACCCAACAAGGACCCACAGACTTCCATTCGTTTACCCCCCTCATATTTATAACAATGAAAGAACCCAAACTTGCTTCCAAAAGAAAAATAATGTGGCTACCGTTGAGGAATTCATTTCCATTTATATGTTTCTTTTCATTAATTGTTACTATTATTATTTTTAATACCATCAATTTTCATTTATTAATTATTTATTTAGTTGAAAACATCCATTCATTGTAGTGCCACATCAGACACACACTTTTCCAGCCTGGCCCGGCTAAGCACATATAATCAGCATGAGGTCTTGGTTTGGTGTGAATATATATATATATATATATATAAATTAATTCCTCACTTATCAAACACTTCTCTATTCATTGTCGAACTTTTACAAGACATTTGATATTGTTTGAATCAATGCAAGCCTATCATATTTTTTAGTGCTTGGTAACAAGGACCAACTCCTATGCAATATGCACCACAAGGGCCCTTACGATTTTGATGTCTCTTAATTGCCACAATTCACGACAAGTTGGCATCACCCATTTGAGGAATATAAAATAAAATTAAAAAAAAAAAAAAAAAAACTATTTGTTTTGTTTGAATTCCTTGTGTTGTGCATGTGATCATAATCATTTAGGTGGGTACCATCAATAAACAAAAGAGACCTTGCAAATAAATTAATTAATTAATTACTTAAATTATTAGATTTTTTTTTTAATGAATAGAAAAGGGGAAGTGATGGGTCCACAAGAGGAGTAGAGGACCAAAGACAAGTTATGGTGGTTGGTTTTACATCTGTATAATTGAAGAATGAATGAATCACCTATTTCTTGGGTGAGATACACTAAATGGCTAAGAGGAACATCAAACTTTTATTTATTTATTTATTTATTTTTTATTATTATTATTATTATGAGTAGCATCACCATATAATTGGCATTAAAAAAAAAGATGTAATTATTGAGAAGAACCCAAAGAATAAAGAAAGTGTTGATAAAAAGTATCACACCTTTTTTCAATGAGAGATTGTGGACATGAAACACACTGATTTGAATTCAAAATCATTTGAATTTGCATGTCCATCCAACTTTAAAGTCTTAGGATTTAAGATGTAGGGACACATCTTCAAATACAAAATCACCGAGGGCTCATTCAAGAAAAGAATATTAGCCTATTCAACCTTTGCCCAAAAAAAAAAAAAAAAGAGGATTATTTATGTAATTGTGCAATTTGCTTCACAAATACAAATCCTTCAATATGTATGATATATTTTTGTTTTTTTTATTTTTTTGGCTCCATCGGCCACATAGAAGGCTTGGTCACATCAAGCTCTAGAAAATATCACAAAAGCAAAGACCTCACATGCCTAAGCCAAAGTTTTGCTACGACATTTGCTTCTTTCCTGAGGATATTTGATCTTCCATCATCAAAGTAATTGGGAAACGTTACTAGCTTAGCTAGTACCCTTCTTTCTCAAGGAAACAAAAACTAAGAACCAGGGATTTGATAAAAAAAAAAAAAAGAGAAAATTTAGAATGAGAATCTACGTGTGTCAACCAACATGAGTTCTTGCTAGGCGGATCCAGAAACAGAAGAAACAATAACCCAAAACAAGAAACAAGATTTCGTGGCAAAGCAAGATATGTGAGAAAATATATAATTCTATCATCCATGAACAATACTCTATATGGTGGGAGAAGAAAAATTATTGACAGAATAATGATGAAAATGAGATGACAAGGCAGTAATGTAAACCGAGTATGATCAAATATCCACACATCATCGTGTTCATGAATCTGATACCTATACAACATGTGTTTCTTCTTCTTCTTGCAAGCTAAAGCACATCTATTTTTCTCTACCAAATTTATTCACAACACAAATTTCATTACAACGTAATTTAAAACAAATATAGAGAAAGCCCTATCCTCTCCTTGCCCTCTTTTTTTTCTCATATCCTCTTTGTTCGATTCCAAATAAAGAATTAACAGAGGTGTTGATGATCATAAATCTGGAACTATAATAGTACAAAATTGCACCAGAGATTTTTTTTTTTTTTTTTTTTTTTAATTTTTGGGAGTTGGTCTGGTGTTCTTCCATGCATGGTGATGATAATCATCATGAGAAAGTAATAAGCAATATTGTTTGAGAAGGAAAAGAACAAGTAGGAGTAGGAGGCGTTGTAGACAAAACTCAAATTCTGAAGTTTTATTTTGGTTTGAGGGAAAGGGTAGGATAGGAGTCTCTCAAAAGAATCAATAGAAAGGAGGGGGTGGAGGAGATGCATAAGGTAAACCAACAACTGGTGGCAATGGGCCTTCATAGACAGGTGCCGGTGGTGGCGGACTCTCATAAACTGGTGGTGGTGGTGGCGGTGGGTTTTCACAAGGGATTGGCGGTGGCGGTGATGGTGGTGGTGGAGAATGGTAGTGAACTGATGGTGGAGGCGGTGGCGGAGAGGCATAGTTGATAGGTGGTGGTGGAGAATGAACGCGGTGTGGCGGAGGAGGAGGAGGAGGTGGGGATGCATAATGAATTGAAGGTGGCGGTGGTGGTGAGTTGTAAACAATTGGTGTTGGTGATGGTGGCGGTGGCGAATGATAAACAGGTGGAGGTGGTGAATGATGAAGTGGCGGCGGCGGCGGTGGTGGTTTGTGAACAATTGGCGTCGGTGTTGGTGGTGGGGGTGGCGGCGGCGAATAATAAATCGGTGGAGGCGGTGGTGGTGAATTATGAACAATTGGTGTTGGCGGCGGCGGCGGCGGCGGTGGAGATTTCTCTCCACATGGTGGAGGAGAAGGAGTTGGGGGTGGAGGAGGAGATGCATAATGAATTGGTGTTGGTGGTGGCAGCGAAGGCGGTGGTGGGGGTGAATTATAAACAATTGGTGGCGGGGGCGGTGGCGATGGTGGTGGTGGTGGAGGAGGCGGTGGAGGTGGTGATGAGTATATGGGAGGCGGAGAATAGTAAACCACTGGTGGTGGTGGTGGTGGTGGTGGTGGCGGTGGTGGTGACGGTGATGGTGGTGGTGGGGACTTCTCCTCACAAGACGGAGGGGGAGGAGGAGGAGGAAGTTGTGGACTCGATTTTGGCGGCGGCGGTGGCGGAGATGAATAGAAATATACCGGCACTGGTGGTGGCGGCGAATGTGGTGGTGGTGGTGGCGGCGGCGAATGTGGTGGTGGTGGCGGCGGTGAGTAATGGACTGGTGGTGGTGGTGAATTATAATAGTAAGGAATAGATGGTGGTGGTGGAGAACTCAATGGAGGGGGAGGTGGCGGCGAATGTGGTGGTGGTGGTGGCGGTGAGTGGTAGACTGGTGGTGGGGGTGGTGAAGTGTAGTAGTAAGGAATAGATGGTGGTGGTGGAGAACTCAATGGAGGAGGAGGTAATGGTGGCGGCGACAGTGGTGGAGAAGGCGGCGGCGGCGGTGGAGACAAATAAACCGGTGTCAGAGGTGGAGGCGGCGGTGGTGAATATACCGGCGGTGGAGGTGGCGGCGACTTCACTGGCAGTGATGGCGACAGTGGTGGTGGTGGAGAAGAAACAACAGGAGACGGCGGAGATGGCACGGGCACCGGCGTCACAGGTGTCACCGGCGTCACTGGAGTCACCGGTGTCACCGGCGAAGGAATAAAAGGAGCACATTTGAACGAATTACAATCTACAGGCCTAGACAAGAACGTCTTACACTGGCCACTTGATCTCTGCTTCGGCCTATTAGGCAAACAATTCCTCTTATCATCAAATTCCCTAACACCCAAACACGCCGGAGGCTCGCCTGTGAAGAAGTTATACGAGAAAGTAAAATTCTCCAAGTTGGGCAGAGAGCAAATACTAGCCGGGATCACACCGGAAAGCATATTATGAGCCACATTCAACTGCTCCAACGCCAACATCCCTCCGATAACATCCGGCAACGGACCCATCAACTGATTGTAACTCACATCAAACACTGTCAACTCCTTCAACAGTCCAATCTCCGCCGGCAAGCACGAACGGAACCCATTATTCATAAAGATGATTTCGTTCAAAGTGCCGGCCATGTTCCCCAAACTCGCCGGAATACACCCATGAAACCGATTATTCGCAAGAACTATCACAGAAACCGGCGAATTCCCAAAATTATCCGGCAGGTCAAACGCGAATCTATTGTTATTAATAAATATCGCGTCGAGATCTTTATCAAAGAGCTCTTTTGGCACGGTCCCCTCAAACTCATTGTATCTCAAGTCCAAGAACTTGAGAGACGGCAACCGGAGAACCAACTCCGGGAACCTTCCGGCGAAGCGATTGTTACTTAGATCAAGCTCGAATAACAACTTCAGATTGACGAATTTGTGGGGAAGAGTGCCGCAGAAGCGGTTGGAGTTGATGTGGAACAATGCAAGGTCGACGAGAAGGCCTAGTTCCTCCGGGAGGTATCCGGCGATATCACCATGGTTGAGGTCGATTCCGGCGACGGTTCGGATGGAGGGATTGTCGAGAGCCTTTGTGCAGAAAACGCCTTTGTATTTGCAGACTTTGGGACCAACCCAGTTCTTGGTGAGATTGAATGGGTCGGAGATTATGGCTTGTTTCCATGCCTGTAAAGCGATGTAGGCGTTCCTGATGCGAGAGTTCTCGAAGACTAGAGATGGGTCTACAGTGACATTTTCTCCTCTGTCACCGAACTCATCTCTGTAGTACAAGAGCTGTCTTTGGCGAATGTATTTAACTTCTGGGTCTGTGAGAACGCCATTGGAGGAAATTGGAGAAGAATTTGAAGGAATGAGGAAGAGGATGAAGAAAAGGAGGAAGAAAAAGAGGCAAAAGAGGTTCTTCTTCATCTCACATTCATCAGCATTGATGATAGTGGTAATGATTTTGTTGTGATATTTGAGAAGGTTTGGGAAAAGGGTGGCGGAAATGGTGAACAAGTTTGGATTTTTATGACAGGTTTGATTGATTACAGAGGAATTTGAATTTGATTTTGAGAGGAGAAGGAAAAAGGTGGTGATGAATATTGATGATGAGAAGAGAAGCGGAGGATAGAAGGGGTTTTTGAAGGGATTTTGGGAAGTGCAAGTACAGCTAATTCACAGCTAAAAGGTTCGTTAGATTCTTCCTTCTTGCTTCCTCATAATAATAATTATTATTATTATTTCTTAGAGATTAAAAAAAAAATCAATGTTTTTTCTGTCTGTTAGCAATGAGAGAGGACTTTGGAATCGCATTCCCACTCGCCCAATTTAAGCCACTTGAAGCTTTAGAATAAAGAGGAAATTTTTATTAGTATAAAAAAAAGAGCAAAATCATTAAAATATTTAGAATTGGCTATTATTATTATTAATAATATTGAGTTGATCATACTTTAAAGTAATTTTTCTAGTACAGCGTGCGAGAATCCTGTAAGCGTTATTAGCTTTGATTTTTCAGGAAGTTTCTTCAGTTTCAGGTTTGACATTTACTCTTGACGGGTTGCTTTCAATTTTATATATATATATTTGAATTTTCAACACGGTTTTCAGGCTTTTCTTTTAACTCAGTAATCACTGGTAGAATTGTGACTTGCTCTGGATTATTAGATCAGGATTCTGAAAACCCATTTACACTTGTTGGCCAGCTGAGGCTGTATTATATATAATCTTTTTTTTTTTCAATTAAAGTTGAGAGTTTAATTTTTTTTTTTTCTATTTTTGCTAAATGTGAGTAAGAGTTCTTTAAAATTCTAGCAGTCATTAATGAGTAAGAGTTCTTTTAATATTGCTCTTTGTTCATGCTTTTTATCCAAGTCTCCACTGTTCTTTCATTGAGGAAAAAAAAACAGAGATTTTTTTTTGTTTACCCTTTTGTGGGAGAAATATTTTAAATTGCCCTTGAAGTTTTCAACTGTAAATTTGAGAAAACAACAACTCATATTATATATATATATATATAATGATGACACAGTTGTAAATCACGAGCTTCAGTCAATAGTTAAATGAAAAAGTAAAGTAATAAATTTTAGTTATGTTGGTTAAAATAATTACAAAACAATTTTAAAATTTAACATAGTTAAATTAATTTATTTTTATTTAAAGTAATAATTAAAGATGAATGTACGACATTTACATAGATAGATGGCAAAAGCTATATATTATCATTAGGGCGTCTCTAATTTTATTACTATTTTTGTGTTTGGTTGGGGTTCTTGTTATTGATTTATTTTATTTTATTTTTTATAATGGCTAAAAGATTATATATAATAGGTTTTATTTCATTTTTTTTTTTTAAATAATTACTTATAGTGCGTACCCCACAGGTAGCTTTGCAGTGGCACCTTTCCAACGAGGCTATTCAATGTTCTCCAATGTTTGGCCCGCCTCCCATTATTTGATAGACCAAATGCATAAATGAACTACTTTGGGTTACTTACTACCTTCTCACCAATATTTGGTGCATATAATAATTGTTCATATACTAAAAACTATTATCATACAAAAATAATTAAGAGTTTGAACGTTCAATGATATGCATTGAAAGTATTATTTTAATTTCAAACTGATTACACCTTTTATAGTTAATTGATCACACCTTCACCAAATATTTAATTAATGATACATGATGTTCGTTTGCTTTATGTTTTTAAGTTTACTATCATAGTTTTGCTCCCATTTTTTATTAGAAAAGTGAAACTGCTCATGAACAAACTAAATTCATACATATATACAATTATATTGGAAGAAGAAATATATTTAAGAAATATAATGAGGACGCAGTGGATTAATGAAAATTTGAAAAGGGTATTGAAAGATGTTGTTGATTGCTTTTAAAATAGGTAAATTTTATGTCCTTTTAGAAAATATATGGTTAGGTGGAGTAAGTATATATTATATTAGTTAAAAACAAGTTCAAAAATTATTTGTGCATGATTGGTAGATTGTTTGTTGGAATTCTCACCAAATTGAAGATCTTTGAGATTTTAGCCCTAACTCAAAGTAAAAGAGTCTAATTTGAATAGGGTTCATTAAAATTATGTTAGTTTGAATAAGTTTCTAACTTAATTTTTAATTATTTTTAATTTTAACAAATTAATATTTGAAGTCATCAGTTACATAAGATAGAAAAAAAAAAAGCAACTGAGTTACAATAAGTTTCCATTCTTTAGGTTATCTTATTCTAATTGTATTAGAAGTATGTTTGAAGTGGATCTTTGATTATAATTTGTGTAGATGTAAATTTAAGAATATGGCTTGCATTAGAAAGATTGAGAGATTAGCGTAAAAATTAATTTTCATAAAAAAAGTTGGTGAAAATAAATTGACGAGAAAATTAATTTAGTAAATTTTGGCTGCATATTCAAATGATTAATTGGATTATAAAACGCAACATCTTAGACTCTTAGGCCAACTTGCATGAGCCACAATTAATTTGACCCCATCATTCATCAACTAACATGTCATTCACATCAAACCTGTAGAGATATTGGGTCTATATATCATCCCATTTAAAAATAGTGTTGATAAAAGTTCCAAAATTTTATTAATTTTATTTAAAATATATGTAGCTTCTAACTTTATATTTAATTTCATATTGAAAATCTTAGAAAAAAAATGAAAGAAAAATTTTGGTTTACATAAATCAAATCAAGTAGATGAAAGCTTAAGTGGTCTCATAAACTACAAAAATCTCAAAAAACACTATATTTTTAAGAATATGTCATTTTCTTAACTTTTCCTAAAAATAGATATCAATTTAAGTTCATTTTGTAATTAAATTTTTATAATATTAATTCATAAATACCAATAAATAAATAAAATAAAATTTTATAGCAAACACAACCTAAACTTATTACCTACCCATTAAAAGTTAAGAGTTCAGCAAACAACATAGTAAGTAATCGTCGCTTTCTCAATTCTTCATGTCACTTTCGAATCACACATTCTTTACTACTCTAATTAGAGTTGGTGTGATAAATTAGTTACGCCATTTGAAGACTAGCATCATAAATTATCTCAATTGGTCAATTCATTGACAAGCAAACGGTTATAAAATGATTGATCGTATGTATATATAAATGATCAAATTGATTAATATGTAGCTATCAACTACCTAATAAAGAAATAGGGACTTAATCAATCTAGTAGTTAATTAATTACAAGTTTACCAAAGAATGATACTATGTGAGCTCAATTTTGAACACAAAATGTCATGACATTAGCTTACAAGTAACAGACACACATGTCAAGATAAATTTCATTTTTTTTTTATTCTATAGCGTAAACACATACTACAGCAACTTATCTTATATATATATATATGATTTAGGCAGTGATGGATAGGGCATGCAGTACTGTTTACCCGTGAATAGATCACCATAATCTTATAAAAGGACTTTATGTTTGAAACGACATTATCTTCTCATGTGAACTTTTGTTTTGGTCTTTATAAAGGCATGAAAAGACAACAACTTATTTCTTCTTGCAAATTATGTCAAAAAGAAAAAGAAAAGGAAAGGAAAGGAAATTAAATGAAACTCGTCATCAATCTCCTCCTCTATATATATATATATATTTATATCCACAAGATATATACATATTGAGGGGTACTTGGTACCAGATTGACTGTCTAGTGTTACCAAACTCCCAAGAGTGACCCACCAAAGGCTATGCAACCTAAAATTAACCACTGAAATTATAGTTATTAGGGAGCACTAGACTAGGACGTCTGTCAAACCAATGACCCTTACTTCAAAAAGCAAAAAGGGTAGATCACCCCAATATTGCTGCATATCAATGTGGGTAAATGCTTGATGAGCTGATTTAATGAAATAACACAAGTAAGTACTCATTCAATATTATTGAGAATTTGGGTAGAGGAAAAAAAAATACATATATTCGTATACAATTTCTCTAGAAAAATAAAATAATAAATGAAGTAGAAGTATTAGAAGAAACAGAAGAAGAAGAAGAAGAAGAAGGAGGACAAGTAAGTGAGTAACGGGTACGTACGATGATGAGGAATGAAGCAAGAAGCAGGTGAATAGGTGATGACATCCATATGACTATGACGTACCTACGCGTCATTTCAAAACGCAAAACACCAAAACTAAAAGTGGACGAAACGCGGAATCAACCAAAGTCCAACAACTGATGTGACTTTTTCACTATTATTATTATTTTTTTTAAAAAAAAAATTCCTTGTTTAATTTCATTGTTAAATTAAAATATAAGTGCATGTGTGATGTGTTTCGGCCCACCGCGGGGTGTGCGGCCCCACGTGTCGCCTTCTCCACAGCTGGATCGTATTGGCGCCGAAACGCCTCATGTGATACCACCTGCATCTGCATGCGTCGTCCCTCGCCAGGTTTGACCGCAACTTTTGCGTTCTAACAAATTTTGCTGATAGGAAGCAAAGGATGGAAGAGTAGGTGGGTAAGATCCGTAAGGAAGGGTGTGCATTTTATTACTTACAGGATCATTTTTAAAAAAAAGTTACAATTAATAAATTTTATAATTAAACTTAACAAATTAAAATTAATTTTTTTAAAAAAAGTTGTAGCCTTATCTACTAAATAGTTCGCTCAAAAATAAATTCCTTAAAAGATGTTATAAGTGGAGTAGGGACAACACCCAAAAAGAAAAAGAAAAAAAAAAAGAAAAACAATTTTCTTAATAATTATTATGATATTTAAATTAGACGTTTAGAAAAATAATTCTATAAAATATTATCTAAAAAAATTAACTATTTTATGTAAATTATGGAATATTTATTAAATAGGGTAACTAACCAACCCGAGTTGATGATCTGTAAAGCTAATTTGTCAGCTTTCTTGCTAACTCAATTTAGTTTCATAATTTTATTTAACTTCTGGTCATACTTCAAACATAACTTCTAACTATAATAAAAGTTTAAATTTTACTAAAACAAATCAAGGTTTTTTTTTTTTTTTGGTTATTCTTATTCTTGTAGAGGTAATTATTATTCTTCTATGATAATTAAAGATTTAAAAACATCTATGGATAATTTAAATAAAAGTTGACAGAAACAAACTCATGGTTTGGCTTCAATTCTTGTCTGTCCCTTAACTCAAATAAATTAATTCTTTTTTTTTTTATTTGTTCATTTTTTGGCTCAGTGATCCGTTGGAGAGGCGTAGTCATATATAGTTTATTTATATATGGACAAAATTCTGTGTATTTTTCTCTTTTCTTGCTTGCTTCATAATTAGAAAAGTCTCATTCATTAGGAAGTAAACAGCCGAAGAAAAATCTTTTAAGAAATATAATAAAGTACAATACAGATGGATTAGTTAGAGATGAATGGGTAGGACATCCAAAGTGGCGTGTATCATCTGCCGTGGGTTCTCAACTTGTAATACAGCTATCTATTGGGTTCTTCACAAAACAAGTGGAAACAAATAAATACATTTAATCAGTGGCACTGACCATGAAAGTAAAGCGACATTTTTGTCAGAAGATTTTGGTTATGAAAGGGCATTTTGTGAAGATTTTGGTTAAACTCATTACATTTGAAATGCATTTTCCCTCACCTGGATATTAAGTAAATGTCTTTTAGTTTTAAGTTAAATAAAATTATTATGTAATTCTAGTACTCGACTTTAAATTAATTCTATCTTTGAAAGAGACTAATAAAACATCCGTTAGTCAACTTATATTTATATTTATATGATTTGTTTTACGTGCATGGCCAAAGATTTTATGCAATTTAATTAATTGGTGGATAGAGAAGTCATTTGCATCTACTCGTATGACTTTTCATGAATATAAGTACAGCTGCTAACTACAGCCAAATGGTTGGTTTTTACACTGAAAAGTCTTATTGTGTCTCGGTTTAATCCTTTATTTTTACAAATTAAACAAGAATATAATCGGAGATTTGATGATTCTAGTCAACATCTTCCTATCCTTCAATTACAAAGATGCCAACGTTTTTACTTAATTTAACACAGTGGACATGGCCGATGAGAAATGACAACCGGAAAAACAAAATAAATAAATAAAGAAAAGACAATTAATTTATAATTATAAGACTCTACTCCGTTCTTAACTATAAAAACCTTTAAAGGGTGCTAAGCGCCTGCCACCTCAAAATTTGGCGCATTTGGCCCTATTATGTTCTTAAGAAATGCTGGGCTACACACAGTTATTTGATATCAGTTGGCCCTTGAAGAAGATGTGTCTTTGGGCCCCCTAACGCCAACTACGGGATACCTTTTCCTTTCAATATCATGTTAGTAACATGATATGCAATTGGAACGAAGGGTTTTTAAATGAGTTTGGAATTTGTTTTAAAAACAGAAGATACAAAAAGTGTAAAAACATCCGACTGTAAAGATTATGCAAAGTCTCTCTTCTCCCCTTTGTGTAGAAGGAGATTGCTCCTCCTAAACAACCTAACTTGACATATTATTCTATTAGTATATCCCACTTCTTACTTTTTTTGTATTTTAGTTTTTAATTATTTGAGAACCACAAGAATTATAAAAAAAAGTGAAACAAAAAACTATTTCGTACTCACATAATTGGAACGGATAGCTTTCCTCAGCTGCAGCAACAATTTTAAAAACCTTCAATTATTAGCAGCCCAGCCAAGATGCTAGTGAACCCTTCCTAGCTAACTTCCCATGACTCTTCAATAGCATACAAATAAATGCTTATTATTTTTATTAGTACCATACACATACATTTTTGCTTCTTTAGGGGTTATTCGTTGGAAGAGCTCAAAAAAATATTATCATCCCTAGTGGAGGGCACCGACGCGTTAAGCCAAACACAAAAAGTTGGGATTCATAAGCGGTGGCGTGAGAATTTCCCAACTACTCCAAGATTCGTGCTCCGTCAAGGACCACGCATACCCACACTTGCACATTATTTTTCTTTTTAGTTAATTGCATTTAATAATATGATTGGAGCTTCAACAATTAACTGCTGCAGCCGCCCATAATTTATTATTGCATTTTCTTTCAGTATATATCAGAAAAGGATAAAAAGTTAACAGAGAGGACAAATGATTGAAGAAGAGCTTCTATATATATGTATGTATTGAATCAAAACAAATCGATAAAGAACACAAGATTATTATTGTTCTCATAAG